>JBBPME010000100.1:0-57673 GCA_038090155.1 Rossbeevera pachydermis
AAAATATGGGCGAAGGTGAGCCGAAAAATGTAGGGCTGTGCCTGTTCCAACGAAAAGACGTCCTTCTTATAGTCCTTTATAGATGACCGCTCTCCTTTTGGGCAAGGTCTGCTTATTCGTTCCCTTTTAAACCATCCTTCGCTTATCGAGAGCTGATCCTAGCAAAATGGCACGGTGACTGAGGTGCTTGATGAGGACGAAGAAGACGAGGAATATCACGATGACGCAGAAGGGATAGATGACGACGCTGTCGATCTCTCGGCCTCAGTCGTCGGTTCGAAACGAGGCGTTGATGAGCTGGCTGAGGAGAACGCAAATGATGAGGATGTCGACGACGAAGCTGAGGTTGTCACCAAGAAGGCCAGGGTGTAGCCCAACATTGTCACAGTGTCTGACGGGAAGTCGTCCTTTCGTGTTTCACTTTAATTGCTGTTCTGGGTTCGTTTTTTTTATAAATCATTATGTACACTGCTAGTATTTATGTATGTCCGTAGTAAGTCCACACCCATGAAACAAGTGACCAAATGACTCCAATAAATGAAAGTCCTGCAAGACAACACCCTAGACTCAGTATCCTCGCTTTTGCTGCTCCGCATCTGTCAGGGGTACATACTAGATGTAATTGAAAGAGAGAATCAGTCGTCAAATCAAACACGCAAGGATAGTGGACAAACCATGACATCCATGAGCTCTTTCCTCGTTACCTTCCCGTTGGTGTCTTTCTCGATCCGCCAGATGGCCTGGTTGTATGTGCCGACTGGTATGAACATTCTTCCGGGCGCTTTAAGCTGGTCGACAAGAGCATCGGGGAGCCTCTCCGGTGCAGCACCAACATGGATGACATCATAGGGACCTATACGCAAAAGGGTAGTCACCAGAGCGTAAATACCACCGATTCGCTAACCATCAGTAGGATAACCTGCACAGAAAGTTGCGCATCAGCTGATCTGTCCAAAGTGGTAGATCGAAGCGACTCACCCTCTCTTCCATCCCCAGCTACCAAGCGAATCCGACCTTCGTCCAACGCAGGACCCAGGCCATCGGTGATCAAGTTGTTTTTAGACCACTCGACCAACTCGGGTATGTGGTCTATACCGACGACTCTACCCTTCAAAGCCCCGGGTCGTGATGGAGAGACGAGGTGGTGAAGCACGGCACACAGGTAGCCAGAGCCGCTTCCTACATCAAGAACGGTCGCTCCGGGGTTGAGGAAAGGAAGCAAGTCTTCCAGGGCATGAGCGTGCTGTATGCGATGAGTTCATGTTTAAAGCCGCGGAACGATGTAGCTTTACCATGTGCGGCGCAGATATGGTCGCGCCATATCCGATAGATCTGCAATTCCCCGTTTTTTTAGGGGCTACTGTGCACTGGCAGGTAGAACTCACTGAGGCGAATCTTCATACGCTTGGGATCGCCTGAGGACAAAGTTTGCGCGATCGACGTTGGTCATTGCCTGCGCATGTTAAGGGGTCGGTCCAAATGATGAAAACGAAGACATACGTCGATCACACGATCCGTGGCGAGGATTCCATTCCTACTGAGGTTAGAGACGAGTTCAGCGTTGGTTTTTCCTGTGCACCTCCAAGCCATGTTGTGTGATGACAAGATGCGTCACATTACTAAGCCCCTGTTTTTATCTTCTACGATGTATGTGCGCACATCTCCCAAGGTATGTTACCCGTTTACTTAGAGAATGATTAACGATGCTTTGTTAAGAAACAACAGGAGTACCTGGCAAAGCTCCAGACAGAAATAGACACGCTGCAGAGCAGACTCGGGTATATGCGCATCCCATCAACTATGATGACGTTCGTCACTTTAATTTCAGACTAAACGAGAACGCGGAAGACATTGTTTCACGGCATATAA
The DNA here is from genome assembly GCA_038090155.1 of Rossbeevera pachydermis. Classification (NCBI taxonomy): domain Eukaryota; kingdom Fungi; phylum Basidiomycota; class Agaricomycetes; order Boletales; family Boletaceae; genus Leccinum; species Leccinum pachyderme. The sequence goes on from JBBPME010000100.1 coordinate 1,870, forward strand.
AACTGCTTCATCGCTACAACGAAGCCAAGGATGCCACGCAGGTCCGACGGTTTTTTTGTACGAGGCAATGACACTGACAGTTGTCATTGCATAGATTCTCATCGGAAGGGTAGTATTCGGACGAACAGTGCGCATATGCTCACCTTTTGTGTACAGCTCGCTGCTATCAGGGGAACCACCATCCGACAAATCCACGAGGACATGGGCTTGCTTGATGAAGATGCAAACTAGATTCATTCGACGAGTAACCAACTCGTAGCACATCCTGCCCAAATACCTACCACCCTCTGCGGGCATTTCCCATAAGCTTCTATATTTTCTCTCGGCCACAGTTTTGTTGGAACGGCAACGTTATCCAAATGCCCCAATCCCATGTTTCCATGTTCGTTCCAACCCCAACCCAAGACCGAATCCGACATTGCAACCAGGATGTGTTCGCTCCCGCAAACAAAGGTCGATATGGCACGATCTGAAGGGAGGTCGACGATCGCAGACATAACGTCCACGACAGGACCCCGACCAAGCTGCCCTTGAGCATTGTTACCCATCGAGAGCAGAACCTGTCCATCCTCGCCGTCCGTTTGCATATATGTACCGTTCCACGTACATCCGAGTCTGCATATATGCCGTCTTGATCCGAGTAACGACGGGGTCTGTCCCTGCTTGTTCGATCCGAAAGCAGATATACGCCCCGACGCGTGTAGGGTGACCGTATGCTGGTTTCCTAGCGCACACGAGACCATCGGATCCTCGTGCACGTCGATCGGCAGTAGCGTCGGGCGAGCGACGAAGCGCGCCCCGCTCAGGTCCCGCCCCAGTTGTCCATGTCTGGCGGCGCCCCACCCAACGAGGATGGTCCGTGAATGCAGAGAGGACCCCGTGACAACGAGTTCTGCAATGATGTGACGTGGACCGGCGTGGAGAGACCGCACGCGTATAGCTTGGGGAGTCTTGTTCGAGGGAAGGACGTGGTCCAATGCGACCACCCGTGGCGCGCCCGGTCCACCACCATCGTGACGAGCCATCTTCCCACTCCGAGTCCTCTGAACCGCCGTGTCCGATGGCTCTCCGGTGTCCACGCCCAGCGCGCCAAAGTCGTTCGACCCCATGGAGACTAGCACGTCCGAGTCCGAGTCCAAAGCCGAACTACCATCACGAGGGCGACGCGTGAACACAACATACGTCGTCTCCCATGCGGCAGCGACGATGCACGGTGCGTACGTGCCACCAGGAATTGGAAGGATGAGCTGGCGAAAGACGTTGCTCGACAGTGTCGAGCCGGCTAGTGGTGTCAATGGCTCAGGGTCAGGAAGCTCCGCTGCTACCCGGCGTGTCCCTCCAACTGCGGCACCCATCTCGCCCAGCTGCCCCCTTCGCCCATCTCCCGCACCCCACAACGTCGTAGACCCGTCGTCGTTTTCGAGCAACAGGACGGTGTGGTTAGCTCCGCATGCGATCTGGGCGACTCTGGTGGTGCGATCGGGGAGCTGCCAATCGTTTGAACTCCTTGAATGCCGGTCTCCGGCACTTTGGAATCGACAGGGTGTGAACGTACGCACGTCATCGTAAGAACCAATGCCTAGCTGGCCTCTGGCGTTGGAACCCGCGCCAAGCAGGACACGATATGATCCCATGTCGACAGAATACATTACATCGGATACATCGTGTGCGAATGACATGGTCGAAAAAAATATCGAGAGAGAGATCCGTGCTGAGATGTAATTTACGAAGGAAAGGAAAGACATAAACAGCCTTAGTTGAATTTATATCCGGTGATTCTGACTGAAGCTACGTCAGCCACGATGAACGGAAAATAGGTGAATCTATAAAGACAGACCTGAACCATCGGGCTGTCCAACAGCGCACAACATTTCCATCGGATGGAAAGCTAGGGACGTCAGTCTAGGCATGTACGGCGATGGCGGTCGAGTTGGATACATAGAGAGACCGGTGGGCAGACCGAGTGTCGTCAAAGGATTGAAGTTGAGATCCGATATCGAATACATCGTGAGACGTTGATGTCTCCAATTGGTCGGGGTGAGAGCGGAAGTACTATTTCACCGTTACCAATGACGACCCTACAGAAGATACATTTTACGCACGTTGCAAAGAGACCAGTTTGGGGATGGACATCGAAACACGATAAGCCACCGGCATGTGGATCCCATACCTGGGCGGGACGGTCGGAGGCTCGGACGTCCCATAGGCGGACCTCGCCGGAGAGACTGCAGATGGTCCGTTTCAGATACATACCAACAAAATCAATGACACATACCTCGCCGAAAGGAACTGACCACCAATCCTCGGGTGATACCTAACGTTCTGGACCCATGCGTGGTGCTCATGGTAAGATCTAACAACGGCGTCTTCCTCCTCAAGACGGCGATCAAACATCTTGACGACACCATCCGCGAAGCCGGCAATAAACGTCGATGACGACCCATACCCAGAGACAATCGAAGTAAGGGGGCTCTCCGAGTTGGTTTCCAAGTCCTAAGATGGCTCGATCAACTCGGTGTACAGTTCATTAAACGCCAAGACCTTACCAAAACCTGTGATTCGGTATGCGCATCCCAAACCCTGATAATTCTCGAATCGCCACCCACGAGGAGGGACCCCCCGGACTGTTTCCAATCCAAGATGAGACCGCTTCCTCTCCGCACATTAATTACCTCGGTCAGACCTCGGAAAGAGCTGACCATCTGCAATGGACCTTGATCTAAAGTCGGGTCGTAATTACGGTATAGTCGTACGATTCCATCGGCTGTAAATGTATTTCATCAAAACAAGCAGATTGGAAAAGGAAAACGACAACAGACCTGAACCTGCCATGATAATACCCCCTACATCCTGGTTGATTATATGCAACGATGTTATGCCTGTTCCTCTGGGATTCCCGTTACAAAAGTAATTCAATCGCTTCCGCTGAGACCAGTCCCATACGCTACAACTGTGAGTCAATACGGTGTTGTATGTGAGAGACATGTAACGAGCCTGATCATGTCCGTGTCATTCGCGACGACGAGATGAGAATCATATGCGTGCAGAGTCATACAGAGCGGATTGCTGCTGACTTGAAGATTAGCCACTGGGCGATCCCATCGAGAATGTTCTGTGGGTGAAATACGTCAATCAAGCCGAAACCTATCGTTCCAAGACCCAACTCGCCTGCCAAAGGTGCCTGCAGCTGTGTCTCTGAAATCACGTGTTCGTTGCGCTGCTGCCTCCAAACTTGGTAGTTGTATTGCACGCTACCAGGTTCGTCCGCCTCCGCTTGCTAGTGGTCGATTGACAAGTGAGCGACAGGGGAAAAAAAGGGGGAACATAGCGTACCCTCATCTGAGGCTCTTTGAAATACTCGCAACACCAATCAAAGAACGAGCTTTTGAGAGGCAAAATATCTCGGAGCCCATTCCCAGTTCCACACCCAAGCGGGACGTTGCTTCCGTTGGAATCAACGGAAAATATACTCCCGCTTGGACTGCTCAGATCTCCACCGGGGCCATGACCAGGTCCGCCTCTTCTCCCGTGCATAGCTACCCTTCGGCGTGAGCGAAGTCGAACCATGTCTTCTTCCATGAGCGCCTCCATGACGTGCGATGGAAGATAATCAGGATGTGGTTTATATTGTGTGGGCGAAGCGGGTTGCGAGGCCACAAGCGTCATACTTGCTGCACTCGGCGTAGGCGGACGAGAATAAGGCGACGTATATTGTGCCACATTATAGTTTGGCGAAGGGGGCCTGGAAGCAGCAAGGAAGTCGGGGCGAGACTGGGTTGGGATCGGAGAGGGAGGGGCTCGGGAGTCTTCCGTTGACGGAAAGGCGATGCCCCCCGCAAGGTTACGAAGGACATTCGCAAATGAGGAAGTACGCCGAATGGTGGAAGCGACACCTGCAGGTAACGTGGCCGTCATACTATCACTGCGGGTCATCCCCGGGCGGGAAAGCACTGGTGAAGGTGGATGTTGCATAAGCGGTGATGACTGGAGGGACGAAACGCGAGAGTGGGACCCGCCCGGGCCACCTTTGAAGTCGACTTGTGAGGGTGGCAGGTCGAGAGATGTACAGTCGAGGCGGTAGAATGGGGAAGCTAAGAGGAGAGCCATGACATAGTCTGCGATAGTCTGCGCAAGGGCGGCGACTTCATGGTACGGATCGGTGGTCAACTCCAATAGGCTCACGAAGATCGTGAAGAAAGATGAAAGTAAAACACGGTTCTCCTCTCGCGCTCCGTCGTCGTCACCGAACACGTCCAGCCACTCATTAACGGCAATGGAGGTCATCTCCTCTTCGTGAGGCTGCGCACTTGGATCTGAACGCCATTTCCTGTCTTCTTCCCAATAAATCCATGCGCAAATCACAAAGTAACCTCTCCACTCCTTGACAAGACAGCTGATGAGGATAAGAAGCTCCTTGCGCACCATTGGACTCGCGTCATCCTTCACGGCAAGCGTCGCACCCGTGGCAACGGCTACTTCCATCCGGAAATGAATCCGTTCTTCGAGCTGGTACTGTGTTCCAGTGCCCCCACCTCCCTGTTTTGAAGAACTTGCAGATCCGCTGGCGCCCATGAACGTACCCAGTGCGTAGAGAGCCGCGGCCCTGACCTCTGGCGAGTCATCAGACAACAACAGAATTAGCTTATCCTGGGTGCCTCTGTCAACGCCATAGACCTTGATCTCGTCGTTCCCTTCCCATATCTGAGCGATGCACAGCGCACACCACTGCCTGAGCAGGAAGTCCCCCTCGTCTAGTTTGTCGAAACAATTGTCGAACACACGCTCTCTCCAACAAGCCATTTGGCCGTTGTAATAGTCCCGAGAAACAGTGGCAAGGATGAATGCGCACATGGCTTTATGTTCTGCGCTGTTTGGAAGTGCATGTTGAGGGTGTTCCTCGGTGAGAGCCAGAACGTTGGCGAAATATTTAAATCCCTGAGTATTATGTAGATCGACTTGGACACTGGGGTCAACTGCGAGGATGCGTGCCCAGATGAAGATAAGTACGGGTCGCAGGTCTTGGCCTGCGGCTTGCAAGAGCTTGGAGATGTATGGAAATATGCCGATTGTGAGAACGAGGTTGACAGCCCATGGCCCCAGATCAACAAACTGAGACAAAAGGATGAGAGCTCGCAGTCTGTGTGGTTGAGAAAGAAGGACTTGAAGCACGATGGGTAGTTGGTCCGGTGGTTTGCGTGGTACCAGGTCTCGATCAGCGTGATGGCTGGTGGAAGTACCGTGGACGGGGGTCACAGAGCCATTCGTACCGTCTAGATTGTCAAAGCCAGTACAATTCTGGGGAGGAAGCGATAGTGGTCCTCGTTTCGTGAGCGCAGAACCGCCTCGAGATATCCAGACCTCGAAGGCCGTAAGTTGGTCTGTAAAAAACCTGCTCGGGATGTATTGGTATGGTTTGTCAGCCTGTAGCCCATTAGCAACGCGCTGGCTTACTGGCCCCCCATTGGGAGTCAATTTCCCCGCCGAGTTCGCTACGACGCCTGCCGCTGTAGGATTCTTTTCGAGCAATTCAGGAAGCTGCCTGAGACAGGTGTCCACAGCGAGATCCCAGGCAGCCCAGAGTGTATGAGTGTTTGTAGCTGGGAGAGCGGGATAAGTGTGAGGGGTGCAATGATAATTCTTCATGATCCTTTCTGCCAAGAGAAAATTACGGAACAGGGATGCGATGAGAAGGTCAGAGCGGTACAAGCGGGTGAAAACATCTCGAGGGAAAGTGGTCCACGCGATGGTATCTGTGATGGCGGTGAATATCCAGTTGAGTTCGCCTAAAGGCGTTCTGCGATCCTTGAGATCACCGGGAAGTTGCATAACCATATCCGGAGTGATGTTATTGGGGAGCTGATGGGTCATGATAAAGTATCGGAGGGCGATGTCGATAGGGGAAGTGAGACAGGACGTGAAGATGTCAGCGGGTAGTTCTGGACACGAGGGCAATTGTTCGTGGGCAAGACATGCTGCCAACTGGAGAGAGTTCATGTACGGTTGCATGCCATCGACGTAGCCGCCGCGAGTGGTGAACACCTCTTGGTCACGGCGCTCTGCGAAGTTATTGAAGTTGGTTAGAAGATTTCCGGCTGCGGAGCAGTCCCAGATGTAAACGCCCGGAGATCCGAGCCAACTTTGAACTTCCATGAGGGAGACGGGAATATACTGTGTGTAGTTGCGATTGAAGCACCAGAGTTCACCGCTCGGGGTGGGCTTCGGGACGCCGTGGCCATTGTAATAAAAACAGACGGTCTCGTCCTTTGCCTGTTTGCGCAAATTGAGGCAGAAACGACGGAGGTCCTCGTACGAAGGATCTAGTATTGGTTTATAAGGGATTTTGAGGCTGAGGCCTTCGAACTGGTGCTGAAGGTTTGTGCCGATGGCATCGAGTGCTTTGTGGGATGGCATGGTGTGTGGATCGACCCAACATTCGAGGACTGCACAAGGATTGGTCTTGATTATGTCTGGAGGGTCTACGTCTATGTTGAGACACAGAACGAGGGCTGCGTTAGCGGTCTTGAGTTTTCCGGGTGCTGAGCCACGCCAGGGGAAGAGCCTGGCGGAGTCAGAGGACTGCGGGGAGGGATTTCCGCATGTGAGATGACGTTTAGCGGACCAGTACGGAATAATGGGCAGAGGATCTGGGAGAGTCTCGTCTGAGCCATGATGACGCCGTCCGTTTACGAGGTTTGCGATGAGCTCTATAGTTGGGTTCGATGACGGGTCGGAGGCGGAGGTGGATGTCCAAGCACGTTCTGTGAGATTGTCGGATCCCATGTCTGACCCTGCGCGCTCTCTGAAACCGGAGAGGCCGAGCGGGTCAACGCCTAAACGAGTAAGTTGGCGCACGATGAGCAAACTGGCGCCAAGCGAATGGCCTCACCCTGTACATGATGTCCGTTTTGCATGTCGTTCTTGTCGAGCTCGCTGTTCGAGGCGATGACGACGGCGCAGAAACGCGTGATGTCAGTGTCACACGGTGTCACAAGTATGTCCCTCGTCGAGCCCTCCGTCGGTGCGCTGGTGGAGATCCCCGCTGGCAAGGGCATCGTCCGCTTCTGCGGCACGACGTCGTTCGCGCCCGGTAAATGGGTCGGCATCGAGCTCTTCGAGCCCAAGGGGAAAAACGACGGGTCCATCCAGAACGTCGTCTATTTCTCCTGCAAGCCCTTGCACGGCATGTTCATTCGCCCCAGCCAAGTCAAGGTCCTCGCGAACGAGGCAGACCAGCCGGTGAGTGCTCGTCGTCTTGACGCGACGTGCTCGACATCTTTAGCATCGTCTAGCGCGTTCAGCGTTCCGTCACGGCCCATCAGCGCACTCCCAGTACCGGTCTCGCTCGGCCCTCCCCCGCGCGCTCCGCAACGACCTCCCGCTCGTCGAGCCCCGCCAAGGTCCCGCCGTCGGGATCGTCCATGCTCTCTCCGCCTGGCAGGTCGAGTCCGCATATATCCCGCCTCGCCCCGCCCTCCTCCCCCGTGAAGCGCATCCCCTCGCTTTCACTTCAACCGCGCAAGTCCTTTCCTCGTCAACCGACCATCGATACTGCGCCACAAAGCCCTGCGCGTCTCACAGCCTCGTACCTCCCACCTCCGTCCCCATCTGCCTCACGCGAGACCTCCATCCCGAGAACAACCTCCCCTCAGATCCTGTCCCAACCGCTTCAGCAGTCCCCCGTTCCGGAACCTGCTTCCTTGGCACCTCCCACTCAGATCGCACCGTCATCTTCCCCGATACGTACCGTCCCCATATCCAGAGAACCATCCTCACCTGTTACTACCGTGTGTGTCATCTTCATCTCACACCACTCCTACTTACTCGATAACACAGCGAACCGTAGAAGATACCGAGGTCCAAGAACTTCGTGCCCGCACTCGAGTCCTCGAAGTAAAGCGAGCAGACGATGCACGCCACATCCGTGAGCTCGAGACGCGTCTGTCTGAAGCAGAATCTTTCGTAGCTCTTCGCCCCAAACTTCAGGCTAAGCTTAATCAACTCCAAACAGAACTCATCGCCACCAGACGCGAATTGGCCGACGCACAACAGCTAGCCCAGCTCTCGGACAATAGGGGCATCGATGCTCAAGAGCAGCTGGAAATGGCCATGCTTGATAAAGAGGTTGCAGAGGAAAAGGCCGAGTTGGCACAGGTTGAGTTGGAAGAGGTCCAGGAGAAGCTGGCACAATTGGAGGTCGAGTTGCAGGTGCTCAAAGAAGGCGGGGGTAAGCAATTGTCTTGATCATGGCAAGATGTCACTAACGGTTGAGCAGCCTCGAACGAAGAAGGCGAAGCAAACGCAAGGTCTTCGCTAGCATACATCCAACTTGAAAAACAAAACGAACGCTTGAAAGAGGCACTCATTCGGTGGGTAGTTTACCTCCATCCCTTTCATCACCCTTCCACCCTTGCTTAGTCTTCGGGACATGTCCCAACAATCCGAGCAAGAACAACGACGGCGTATTGCCGAAATGGAGAAAGACATCACGAGTGTCGACGACCTTCAAGGTATACTCCACCAAGCGACGCATTGACTCTGACACATCTGCTTACAATAGGTCAATACGAGTCATCACTCATCAAGCTCTCCAACGCCGAAACACAGATCGACGACCTTAAAGCCCAACTTGACGATGCGCTAGGAGCAGAAGAGATGCTTGTGCAACTCACTGAACGGAATCTCATGCTTGGAGAGAAGATCGAGGAGATGCGTGTTACGATCGAAGACCTTGAGGCTCTCAAGGAGCTCAATGACGAACTAGAAGAAAATCATATCGAGACGGAAAAATCCTTGCAGGAAGAAATTGGTACGTATTGAGCTGTCTTGCATGCCCAGCGGTGAATCTGATGATTGGCTACAGATTCAAAGGACTCTCAGATCAGAGAGCATTTGCAAAAGATTTCGACGTTAGAAAATGCCTACCAAGATCTAGAAGGCACGATCACTCAGTTCCGAGAGCTTGTGCTGCAGCTCCAAAGGTAATATCTTACTTCGTATCCCTCTTTCGGAAGCCATGACCGTGTCATCCAGCGAGCTTGATAACCTGCGCACGCAAACTCAAACGGCACAACACGAGTCTGCTACGGCAGCATCGCAAACGGCAGCAATGATGTCCCTTAATCTCAAACTCCAGTCCTCCGCTGCCAAGAATCAGGCCAAGATGGTTGAGCTCGAAATACGCAAACTGGAGGCCAGAGAATGCAAGGAATTGCTTAGCATTGTACAGGTGACGTCAACGCTTTTCATTTCTCATAAAATATTGAGTTGTTATATTTAGCCTTATCTGCCACAACTTTATGTGGAGAGCGATGGCGATGCTACAAGTTGCTATCTCTTTTTCCAGCGAATGGGGTTGAAAATCGATCTTATCAACACTGTCGTGGGACAGGCACATGGGCTTCCAGAGTCTCTTAGCGGTGATGTATCAGACACTATTGTTGGCATTTGTGAGGTCAGTATAGTTTCTTTTCTCAATTGTCGCAGGAGTAACACGTAGTCGCAGATGAGAGGTCGTGCCGTGAGCCTCGCCGTCCTATGCAAACGCTTTGCTGCAATCCTCCGTCGTTGTGATCCATCCTCGTTCTTAAATATGGGCCGCATATACCCAGAAATAGCGCCCATGGAGAAACGTATCGACATGCATATCGATCTCCTTAGACGTGACGAATTCCGAGTGATGGAGTTTGTCAGTGACATCGTGAAGTGCGTGATCGGAACTCTAGAAGCCGGACGAGGCTTGATCTCTATGCAATATACAGGTTGCACGCACAGTTCGACCATTTGGATGAGTCGTACTTCAGCGGATTTGACCAGGATCTCGGTGAACGAGAGCTGGGTTATGCCCTCTCGTTTGACAACGATCTTGACGTGTTTGCCGCCTCTATCGGACTCACGAAAACTTCGATCGCTGCCATTCTGCGAGATAAAGACGTGGTTCTGGAAATGGATGTACACGATCCAGAAACCGAGCTTTTTGAACCCCTTCAAATGCTACTCGACCAATGCAAGACCGCGAAGATCCTCTCCAAGTCAGCTTTTTTCTTCTTCGACGCATTCCCTCTTTGGTTGTGCGATTGCTCATGATTTCAAACTAGGAAACTCACGAAACGTTTGGAGGACGTCATCCAAGATTCTGCAGCATTGAAGGCGCACGTGGTAGGTCAGCTGAAAAGTTTGAGCAACGCCGCACCCGAGCTCGTCAACTTTGGTATCTCCGTACGTCCAATCCTGTCACGGCGACCGCAAGACTGACAGTTTGCCCTTGCAGCTTGCTCAACAAGTCATTCCTCACCTGAGTGACGCTCAAAGTGCCAAGTCCTCGTTCCAACTTGCCACGGTACTCTCGTATGCCAAGCAAACGGCTATCTCGACCGTCGCAAAGGACTTTCGGTCCGGTGGATCCTTCTGGGAGGCCGTTCGCGAAGCCATCGCACAGCTTGCGGGGGAGTGTAGTAATCTGTTGCCCATCGCACTCGAACCGGAGAATGTCGTCAAGAGTACGTCCACTTTATTTCCCGCCGTCGACAACCGTGATCACGTTTGACAGTCACTGGCACGCCGCCCTGGATCGTTCGTGTGGACGAAATTCGAGCAAGCTTGGCCGTCAACGTCGAGGCGGAACGCAAAGCGGGGCAGTTGCAAGACGAGATTCAAGGGCTGGTTCGCAGTCTCAAGTCGAGAGACCAGACCATCCAAGAGTCGATTGTCAAGATCGAACTGATGGAGCGCCGGATGGAAGCGAGCAAGAAGCAGACGGATACGATCGTCGAATTGGAAGGCGAGGTCTCGAAGGCCAGGAAGCAGGAGCGGGCCTACGAAGAGGCGATGGAGCAACTGCAGGCTGACCTGGATTTGCTCGAGCAAGATAATGTGAAGCTCAAAGCCATGGCTCCACCAGAGAAACAAGGTACGAGGCTCAGAGATCCGTTGCGACAGGTTGCCAAGTGTTGTTTTCGTCGAGTAGCTGCTGGAAATCAGCCTGCCGAGTCGGACAACGCTCTCATTGAAGGAAGTGTCGAAACCTCTCATTTGCTTGAACAGGTACGTCGCTTTTTTGCGCCCCTTTCCAAACAAATAATAATTTGTACTCGCAGGTCGACGCCCTCCGTGGCACGGTGAGGTTCCTACGGACGGAAAATTCGTATCTTAGAGGCCAAGATCTCTTGAAAGAGATCCAAGCTCTGCCAGTACTCCTAGAGCCGGTTCGCCTACCGCCCGTACCACCTCTCGACCCATCCACGCTCTCCGACTCTGGCGACTCTGACGAATCCGACCTTGCAGAGTCTCCACCTCTGACTGTTCGTTCTCTCGCGACGGAGACGAAGATGCTGTACCGGGACGTTATCAACTTTTCGTCGTCGCCGCGCGTCGTGGACGTGTCTGCGCTGCACGCGAGGCGTACTGAGGGCGTGGGCGAGGAGGGCAAGACGATAGCGACGCCGACGACGCGGGGGTGGATGCGGCGCAAGGACATGCCTGCACAGCAGGTGTTGGAGCGAAAGATGGAGGCCGAGCGGTTGCGAAGACGGGTGAGGGGGTTGATGGATTGTGTCCGCGCGTTGTAGTACTTTAGTAATACCCGGTAATAAACACTTGTGGGAACTACTACGGCTCATGACAGAAGACATCGACCTCGAGGAGCTCGTCCACCTCGAACAAACGTTCGCACCTTCCGGGCCCATCTTGTGCTATCTCAAACGACATTTCCTATAGCTTCTTCGACGCCGGCTACAAAGATGGCTTTGCGCACGGCCGCATGCACGGCCTGATCGAGGGCCGTGCGCTCGGCGGCGAGAAAGGGTTCGATATCTGGGAAGAGCTCGGATTTTACGAAGGCTTTGCGTCGATGTGGGAGGCCGTGTGCGTGCAGCGTGGACGACACGATCAGGATCAGTTCAGTTTCTCTCTTTTCACATTACGTGTATATCTAGACTGACTATCTATCTACCCAGGCGTGCCCTGCACCACATCAAACATCTCCTCGATCTCATCCGTCAATTTCCGACCGTCAACCCCTCTGCGACTACCGCCAGATCGAACGACGATTCCATCGACACGGACACCGAGTTCGACATAGCGAAACTCCAACGCCAGATACGATCGCGGTACAAAGTGCTCTGCGCCTCTCTCGGAGTCCGGCCCACGCTGCGCGCACTCCCCGGGTCCTCTGGAAACGAAGAAGATGACGACCACGACAAGAAATCGAAATCGAAATCTAGCCTTTGGACGACGATTGCTGGAGATGGCGAGGTCAAGCGGGCGACTGTGCAGGGGCTGAGCTTCTGAAGTACGGGAATCGGGCCATCGATTCCCCCTGTAGTCCGTCGTATGCGCCGTGCTGGATCAAGTTCGTTCACTGGCATACATATCGGAACCTACGCTCAAAGTGTACACAGGTTGCATACACAAGATATATGATGTTTACATAAAGGTTACACCGTTTCCGAAACACCCGGAGGGTTCGCGCCTTCAATGCCCGCAATGACACGCCGAACTATTAGTGAATCCGTTAGTACCGTTCACCGGGGTACCGTTCACGGAGCCGTTGCGGAAATTCTGCCCGTTGTTGGCAAACGCAGGGGTGCTGTAGGAGTCCTTCGTGCCAGGAACGTCCATGCTCGGGTTCTTGGTGAAGAAGCTGTTGGGCTTGAATAGGACGCTGACGTGCTCCACGGGCATACTACACGGAGTCAGCCCGAACAAAGTGTCGCTAAATGAGAATTGCTTACACCGGCCAGTCTTCCGGGCGCGGAATGTGCGTTGTGCCTGCAAACGAGAGTTACTCAACGAGAATGCGAACGGCAGAAGCACACAGCACGCACCGACAGTGAGATAAAGCACGATGTCCTCGTTGTCGATACTTCCGTGTCCTTCCTTGACCCATCTGCCAACAGAATCCTTAGGTTCCTCTCGAGTCTGTGGAACATACTTTCCGCTGGGCCACATCTTCCCCCCCAATGGCCCCTCCTCGTCTCTTACGACCCAGAGCGCCTTATGCGCAAACGAAGCACGACGGGCAACCCACGAATCGCTCCTGGCCATAAGGGGAAGCAGACCGCCCTTCATCATAATCTGGTACGACGACGGCTGACCGGAGCAGTAGTGCGGACTGTTCAGGTTCGTGATCTTCCATCGGCGCTCGGTGGTCCAGTCAAAGTCGCGCGCGCCGTCTTCGACTTGATCGGTGAGGACGCGCTCCTTGACATGAAAGCCGTTTCCTGCAAAGTTCTCTTTTGAGCCTGTCGGCGCCTCGATAGGGACGATGTCGGATTCGATCACGGAGTTGCGGATCCCATCGAGCATCGGGTCGACCCGGACCGAGAAGAGGTGTTGGTGCATATGCGCATTTACACCTGGTGCAACGACGGTTCCGTGAGGATTGGGTTCGTTAGGACCAGCATTGTAAACTTGTAAAACACCAGTAAGCCTGATCTCAAGCTCGATGTTACCATCTTGGTAAAAGTAATAGTTCCATATGTATTCTAATGATTGGACGTACGTCAACGGACGGCCCCGAAAAGAATGAAAACAATCTGACCATAGTTGGCCAGGGTGCAAACCATGCTGACTACCAGACGTCTGCTCCTCACGGTGTGCGAACGACCTCCTGGGCGATAGTCAGTGTGCTTCCAGAGGACGCCAGCATCCTCTTCATGAATGCAAATTGCATTTTTGATGACAAAGGCTGTTCCGCCATGGGTAACGAAGGCACCGGGCTGTGATGCAAATCAGCGAGCGCTTTCAAATATGGATCAGACAATTACGTACCAGATAGTGGATCTTTCCGAGACAGTCGCATCCAAGAGAGAGATCGTTGGCCATGGTGCCCATACCATATTCGCCACTGAAGCCGGATTGAGCCAAGGGCATACATTTGAAAAGATCAATAACGTGCCTATCGAATGCAAATTTCCTGCTGTGGGGGAATTCTGGTGTGCCATAAGGTACCATCATTTCCGCAAGACTGAGACGATAAAAGATAGGTCGGATCTCTCCATCATCGTTGTAGGTAATCGTTGATAATGCGATACCTTCGCGGTGGGTGAAAGCTATTTAGGGGAAATGAAATTGTGTTGTGAAATCAATTCGCGATGGGACACCTACAGATATGCATTTTCCACTTTTGCCATTCGAGCGTATTTCCATTCATCTTGAAGGAGACGCCCTCGGGCTGTAAGACATGCAAGGGCTTGAGGTCTTGGCGTGGCCTGTAAGCGGGATCGGTATGCTCCATCAGATCCGGAAGGAAATCAAAGGGGGTGAGTGGTGGTGGTATCCTTTCACGATTAGATTTGGCAAAAGACTCGGTCGAGAGGGAGAGGGGCTCAGTGGTTTCGACACTGAGCTTGTGAGATCCATCCGCGGTGTGCCTATATGCAGGGGGAAAGTCAATTTGGACGACTTTTTCTGCAACCGAGTCAACGACTGGAATGAAATCCTAAAATATAGTCAAGAGTCAAAAATGGCGCGAAGAAAGAAGGAAAGGGAAGAATGATTGACAAGAGGGTGTGCGTAGAGATTGTCATGCTCAGAAAAGCGTGCAAACATGAGGGCCTGCTGCAAGCGCTGATGCTTAGGGAATCGGTCATCATAACCGATGGCCCAACCATCGGCGAATATTTGGTGAGGCTCGACGCCTGTGTTCGTGTCAGGTTGCGAGAAATGAAGGGGATCGAAGGGGAGGGACTCACCGACTTGTTTGGCAAGGGCTTGAACGGTGGGGTCGTTGCGAACGATGATTTCGCAGAAAGTAAGTTCCTCGACGGTGATTTGAGGTTCTGAACCCTCTGGAATCTTCTCGATGGATTCGACTTCCCACTCTGCGCCCTTGAGGACGAGGACAGTGTTGTAGCAACCACTAGGATGGAATGAGCGAGGATGTGGGATGAATTGGGACACTTACCCGTTGATAAGGTCGAGGAACTGTGGAATGATGAGACAACGAATGTGGGAGGGAGGATATGATGACCTACATCAGATTCTGCCTTCCTGATGATGTCAACGGGCGCTTCTGGTCTGCCGCCGGGAGTGAGTGGGATACCGAGTGCCGCGAGGACGTCCTTCTTCGGCGGCGGGAGTAGAGCGCAGGTGATGAAACGCACGGCCTTTATAGGCGTGTTGGCAGCAGTGTAATGCCTAATAGCGAGAGTCACTGCATTTATCTAATTAAGACATGTGAGATGGACGGAATGAGGAGGACCAATCGGGATCGACGGACCTCGTCGGGGGTGAGCGGGTCGAGCGGGTGCTTGTACTCGAAAGGATTGGGTGCAAAAGGCTTGAACAGCGCCGTAGAGACGGGGGAAAGTGCAACTGGTGCCATATTGTGGCCAAAAGATGGCGAAAAGGTCCACTTTTATAGGCGTGAGGCGAACCGGATAATACGGTGCGCCAAACTGAGAGGTCCTTATCATATATGTGAAGCTCGGAGTTAGATAAGACAACGGTCCGAAGCCCATCCAGAAAACACGCATCCCAAGTTCTGTCGCCAGGTGAGTGCCACGGATGTCTACATGTACTCTCGATCTACTCTACCGCAGTTATGTGGCTCTGTTCCGCACCAGGCTCTGTGAGGTGAGATAGAGGGAAGAGAGTCACGGACAAGTGGGAATAGATATGCTTTAGATGGATCACATGTGCACGACGCTAGCCTTATTCCGGAGGGGACGGGTTCGTCTACTCAGGTACGGTGTCACGCGCCCGCGTCTAGACGACAATGCGACGGTATTCTTATGTACAACTCGGGGCTCGTGATGGGACACGAGGTTGGCGGGAACCGAGTGAGAAACACCATAGTAACCGATTAGTATTTTCCGCTTTGGAAGGGATTGACCACGACATGGAGCTCTCGTACACGACCGACCCAACCAAGAAGAAGAAGAAGAAGAAAAAGTCTCCCCCTACCAAGCCCACACCAGACACGGACCGTCCGGTGCTCTGCATCAGCAGGAACAAGCACTGGAAGTACATCAGCTCGTATCATGTTTGTCCACCTTTCTGCCAATTCTCGCTCTCCTCTGAACGCTCTTGCAGGGTCCGTGGCTCCAATTACCCCTCGAGTTGCTCGAGTCTCTTCTCCTTCTCAACCTCGACCCCGCTTCCTTTTCTCCTCGTCCACCGCATACACGCACCCTCCCCCTCCCCCTCCCCCGTCTCCGCGAATGCGAGAGAACGCTTTCGGACAACGCGCCCCAGGACCCGCCACGTCGCAACACCAACCTCGCTCTTACCACACCGTCCCCCCTTCCCTGGCCCTTCCCAACCAAGCCCATCCCACCACACATCGATCCCGGCGTGTTTCGCAACATAACAGCCATCCGTCGTCTCATCGATGAAGCAGCCGAACTCTCCGTCCGTGCATCCTCCGGCCTATCTCACACTGCTCTTGGATCAATCCGCGGGGCGAACAACAACGTGTGGTCCAACGCACAGAGCCTCGCCTTTGATGGTGCCGGAAACACAAGCGGAGGCAGAAACGTCGCCATGAGCGCGCTGCGCATACATCGTCTTCGCGCCCTCGCAGTCCAGAAACTCGCCGCAGCTTACAAGGCCGACGAGATCGCCAGCAGCGTCATGGTCATGCAGGGCGGAAGCGTGTTTGACGACATTGCAGAACGTGTCCTTCGACACGGTCAGCACCCCCTTCTCTCCACCTCTCCCCCTACCATTCTGACCCAGTCTCACTTTAGATCCCAACGACCCTGACGCGAAATACGTGCACTTTTTTCACGAAAAAATTCCCTCTCGGTGCGTGAGACACGATCGAAACGTTGCCCTCTTGACTGTTACAACAGCGCAAACAGGCAGTTGGCAGATTCCACCTCTACCCGCGTCCTAGACGAACTCATTGCTACCAACCCCCAGCGACTCGAATATTATCGCACCCGTGGCATCGTCCACTGTTTCCGCGACGAATACACACTCGCCACCAAGGACTTTACCTATGCCCTCAAGGAAGCTCGCACCGCACGCAAGGGCCGGACCATACACCATACCATCACCTTACCCTCCGAATCACGTGGAACGAATGGAAAGAAAAAGAAGGGATGTAACAAAACCAACGGCCAAGCTCCACCAAGCGGTACAAGCGACTCTGCCGAAGCCTCCACCCTCGAAAGTCCAGACAGCGAATCATTCTTGGTCCACCCCTCCGCTTCGCCCGACGCCCCTGATCCCATCGAACCTCAACTTCTCTTCTTGAGAGGCGCCGCCTATTTACAACACGCCTTGCATCTTATCGAGTCCACCATATTGAGCCTCGAGGGCGTAAGGAAGCCGACTCCAGCCTCTGATGGCACCGAATTGCGATTGTGTTATCTCGCCAACGGCCGCTATGGCGGTGTTGAGATCGGGAACCCGGACGGTCCCCTGGGAACGGCCGATGGTCCAAAGGCACACGCATACAGAGGTGCATTGGGCGAGGAGACCTTCCGCGACAACATTTGCGGCTACCTACGCAAGTGCATTCGAGACCACGAGCGCTTCCTCGCCCACTTCGACACGCTCGAGGGACAGCCACCCGTCCTGGCCGGTAACAAGCCTGCCGACCTCGCGCGCAAGGTTGAGATCGCGTTCCTGCTCTCCGAAGTCCTGCGTCCCGGGAACCTCAGCACGGCAGGGGCAGCAGCAGGCCTCTCCGGCACCGACTCCAGACTCCCGCCCATGTTTACGACGTATCATCCCCTCCTCATCGAGTCCCATTTCACCATCCTCATCTGCCAACTCATGCTTGCGGAGTTGCCAGCCCTCCTGAGGACGTTCGTACGCACGGCCTTGCTCGTCGACGGTCTCGAAGGGTACCCCATCTTTCTGCCCCCGAGGTCCGTCGCCCAGGCCGAGTTCATCGAGGTGCTCGAGCGCCTCGCGTCTGGCTGGCGGGTCGGCATTCAGCCCCACTCGGGGATGCATTCGGCCCCGTCCGCGACCGTGACGTGTAGCAGTAGGCTAGCGATAGAAGCGCCGCCTCCTCCTGTTTCGCCATCAAATTCCCTCCTCGAAGTGATGTCTACCTCCTCTTCTGGCGACACCGTCGACTCCTCTGCCACCTCGTTGGCGTCTGCCTCGTCTGCGACCTCCATTTCGTCTGTGGCCGTCGTTGCGACCACCAAAGGCACAATCACTCCCAAGCAGACTCGTGTAGACTTGGTCGAGGCGCTCGACTGTGCACGGATGTTGCTCGCGCCTGTTGCCGCAAGACAAAAAGAGCGGATCTCTCAAGTGGAAAAAGTCACCAATGCCAGTACCAAGAAGCCACTAAACATCAATATCCCACTTCACGGGCCCCGGGTGGAGATCGTCCTCGCTTGGCTCGCAGCCGTTCATTTAGTGGAGCTCGAAAGTGTCGTTGCTTGAGCCTCCATTTTTGGACGATTTCCAACTGGGGGAAGTAGAGGAGCACTGACAGAGAAGATCGGAATGAATGATAAAAAGATCTCATGGGAGTCTGACATGTCTATGTGGAAAAGACGAAAAAGAAACGATCGGGTCGGAAGTTGTAGGCCCTTGATTGATTGAGTGGTGTAATTCGGATCATCGTCAACCATATACATTATTGCCATCAAGACAATAGCGTCCTGCAAGAATAATACACTGGGGAGAATGCAACATTGATATTGGCCGTGCTGAATTCGACCCGGTTTTGATCAGATTTGTCATGGGACCTTGGCCTTGGATCAAGCCACCACCGACTTGCCATGCACAAGCTGCATGTCAGATCCTTGCGGCAAAGTCCGGGAAAGAAAGAGGGTTTATTTATCACCGTATCACTGTTCCTTGTCTGTACGTGTCATCATTCCTCCGGCATTCAAACCGTCCACCCTCGCCTGTCGCACAAACGGCTCGAAATAGACCATGACCCACGGGACGACCAACAAAGCTGCGGCGAGCAGAACGGGGACAAGGAAGCCCACGGTGGGAAGCAAGCTGGCCGGGAGCAGACCCATGTACGTGGGCTCGAGGACAACGATGAACGGAATGGATCTGTCTGGCACATCTATCGTTGTCGTTGTGTTTGTGTTTGTGTTTGCCTCCGCCTCCACCGGCCAAGGATCGTGTATCATCATCGTGGCTGGCTGATCAGAATCAGAATCAGGCTGAGCCTCATAAGTATGAGTATGAGTATGAGTATGAGTATGAGACTGTGGATGGCACGCTGTGGGTGTTGATGGTGGTGGTGGTGGTGATACGCCTCGAGGCAAACGCGGTCCGGTGCCCGGAACGGGAACACCCGCGTCCACAGCGCGAATGCGTGCGTACCTAGCGCGGGTGCTGGTGGAGGTGGTCGACGTCGGCGCGTGGTCGTCTAGCCCAGACGAGACCCATCTCGGGTCTCGTCCTCGAGCTTGAATGAACTCGGCAAGGAGTTGCTCTGGGGTGTAAGTCGTTATCGCAAAGTCCGCGGGGATCTTGGATCGGTTTTAGGTGGGTGGGTGGGTGTTTTTTTTTGTTTTCGTTTTTTTTTTTGGTTGGCGTACGTGTCGAATAGAGAGAAAAAAAGACGATGGACGCGTGAACCACTAGGGCCGTGGAAGAGATGAAAAAAAAAAAGACGTCTTACAGAAGCAGGCCAGGAGAGTCGAAGAGTGAAAGTGGAGTAGGACGCCCATCTCACATCGTCGAGGTCCAGGAAGAGCCAGAGTTCGTGGGGGCACGAAAACTGGGGATGCGATGCCAGCGCCACGGTGTCGGTGTCGTCTTTGCTTCCTTCACGTTCACGTTCACACACCCGATGGAGAGGCGTATGAAGCTCAGCAGGTTCGAGCGACCATCGCCGCTCATTATCAGACGGGTGGAGCGTCGACCTAGAGGGGATGATAAGAAGAAGGCTACCTCGCCCAAAAGGAGCTGAAAAAGCGCACCAATTTCCGACCACGTCCCAAGGAAGATCAACAGACGGCTCTCGAGAGGACAAGAAGTTGATAATTTCCGTGTTGGCGGCGACGTCGTGACATAAAAAGGGTAGGAGAAGGAGTACTAGAACCAGATGGAGCGATCGTAGGCTGAACCAGTTGAGCTTCATGTGCTCGCCCAGTGGACGCCGGTGCTAACCAAACCTTGTCCAATTTACGGCCGGTACAAGGTAACTATCATCTCATCTCGGTAACAATGAAATTCACCATCATCTAGTGTACGTCTTACGAAACTCTGTAGGGTTCACGGCCAAATGAACAGTACCTACGCTGATAGTGTTTGCACGAGGCATGAGAAATATCAAAGGGGGGATATATGAAGGGGGACAACATATGAATGGGCGGTCACGTCTGCGTATGGCAACTAGCCAGGCGCCACACCGATGGTAAACCGTCACGGACTTTCAAGCCTCGTAGCTAACCTTGATTTTCATACTCAGTGCAACATTCGGCGGAAAAGGTCCCTGAACTCACCTCAAAATCCAATCCTCAATCCGTTTACGCCGTCCAACAACCTATCCATCTCATCGCGGACTCTCTGGAACCTTAGTATTCCACACTTCTCGCTCTCGACATGCTGGCATAGGCCGCTGAGCGTGTTGAATTTCGCTTGGCAAGTCGAGAGAGGGCATCGGAATATCTTCTCCAGGTGCTTCGGGCTCGCAAGATGGCGGTTGAGGTCGGGCAGCGTCCGGAAACGGTTGTGGCAGAGCACACATTCATACGAGTTGATGTCATAATTGAAGGACCGCTCTGTCGCGAAATATTCGGGGCTTTCGATGAGTCGTGGAGCGATGGTGATGGCTCTGCCGCGATCGTTGGACTGGACCCATCTTCTGATCTTCCCGTTATCCGCACCAGACGGGCACGATCCAGACTCCAGGTGGAGTATCATTGCAGACTTGCTAACAAACGATTGGGTGCAGCCAAGGCTGCGGAACGCGCACGGAACGTTCTTTGGACAGTGGATGCTGGAGTTCATGTGCTGAAGCGGGTGTGAATCCGCTGTTCGACAGACAATTAAAGGTGCACTGACCGAACGCAGGTTGCTCTCCGAGTTGAAAACACGCCTACACTCAACACAGTAGTGATGAGATTGTCGGTTGTGCTCATGCAACCCGGTGGCGTTCCTGAAGAACCTGTCGCATCTTTGGCAGTAGAAGTGCTCCTCTAGGCAGTGCGCGATGAGGGAGGGATCGTCCTCAAAATCGGTGTTGCATTCGCGACAGTAGTGATGTTCGGGACTCTGGAGGTAGTGTTGCCTGAGAGCATGCGAGGAGACAAAGTCCCTATTACAGTCATCGCAGTAATTGTGAGAAGAAGAGTTGATCACGTGTTGTCGGTAGGAGGACCATCGGTCGAACCAACGGTCACAAGGATCGCAGGAGTAGGCCATTGCAACGCGTACCAGGAGTGTCCGGTGTCTCGGGGCATATATACCCGCGTCTGGGGTCCTACACGCGTTCTACCCGATCCACGTGACCACGTTTCTCAACCAAGCCATGTACTCTACCTCAGCACAGAAAGCAAAACGACGGACCCACGCGCGTCCAGAGCTCTCCGACGAGCAGAAACAAGAAATAAAAGAGGCCTTTGAGCTCTTCGATACAGACAAGGACGGTTCCTTGGACTACCATGAGCTCAAGGTCGCGATGCGCGCTCTCGGCTTCGACATGAAGAAGGCCGAGGTCCTCAAGATCCTAAGGGACCACGACAAGAGTGGACACGGCCTCATGGAGTTTGAAGATTTCGCAAAGATCAGTTGAGTTCCATCCCCCCAAGTTAGCACGCTCCGTTTACTCACCGCTCCGCTCTCCCAGTGAGCGAGCGCATCCTCGCACGAGATCCGATGGAAGAGATCCGTCGTGCTTTTCAATTGTTCGACGACGATAACACGGGAAAAATAAGCCTACGGAATCTCAGAAGAGTGGCCAAAGAAATTGGCGACCGTCTGGAAGATGACGAACTGTGAGTCCCAAACCGATCCGGTCTCTACTTTTAGGGCGCAGAACCCTGTCTGGAGCGCAGCAGTCGAGCCCACTGCCCCGTTTCCGTACGCCGGTCCAATGCGGTTCCTCTTTTCTTCTTGCCGTGCCGATTTTTGTCCACCGCTATTTCCTACAATCGCGGTTATTTGTCCCCATTTTTGCTCACCTCCGGTCTTCCATTTTCCCTAGGCAGGCGATGATAGACGAATTCGACCTAGACCAAGACGGTGAAATCAACGAACAAGAATTCTTTGCGATCATGACAGATGATGCATAAGTCCGGCGCTCATTCCCCATTGCTCCGTTTGGACTCCCTGGTGTTCCTTGCACAATAATACAATATGTCGTACAGATACCGTCCGTCTTATTTATCTATCCTTCCTTGGCCGTGACCCCCCGATCGCGCTCGCTTTCAAAATTCAGATTCGGCCCTGTGATATTCCGTGTGCCTACCGTAACCGTAGCCTGGGGAGGTCCTACCTTTCTCTTTTCCTCTTCTTTTTTTTTCCACGCACCCGATCATATCCTGTTAGCCGGCCTGACTCACTTCCCGACCAGCCACATGATCGCGCAGCTGTATTGAATTTTTACAACCCCCTCCCCCTTCCCTCTTTGAGAATGAATAGAGAGACCTCCAAATCTGTACGTGTCACGCAGTCAGTTTGACAAGTCACGACGGCTCTCCGCATCTGTCTTTCTGATCGCGCGGGTTCAGTGAGTCAAGAGATATTCAAATTTCCGCCGAGACATTGATTGCGTCTGCCAAGCGCAGCATATTCGCTGAGTCCACACAGACCGCCGGAGCCTCTTTGGAAATCTGGCAGCTGGCATGGGCACTCCATCTGATCGGGTCTAAACCAATGTCTCATGATTTATGCGA
Organism: Rossbeevera pachydermis; assembly: GCA_038090155.1. Classification (NCBI taxonomy): domain Eukaryota; kingdom Fungi; phylum Basidiomycota; class Agaricomycetes; order Boletales; family Boletaceae; genus Leccinum; species Leccinum pachyderme. The sequence goes on from JBBPME010000100.1 coordinate 24,645, forward strand.
TTCGCAAATAAAATAAAACGAGACACGGCGCGGCATCCTTCGTCCGAAATATAGACCCCAGATCTAGAGCGGTTATCACATGAATAATTGCTGTGCACCGACCTCTACATACTTTACAACCATAACGTATTTGCTACATACTTTTCCTCCACAGAGATATGAATACGGAAAACACACGAGGTGTTTACGCTGAGCGAATGTCCAAATCGTGAAATGATGCAGAATAATGATACAGAACCACAAGTCTGTCCATCAGTCGGGACAGCGATAAAAAAAATACAGCAGCAGCAGCAGCAGCAACAAAAAGGTGTCATAAAGACGGCGTCACATATCCGTCAGGCTTTTTCATCTACGACCGGCGTTTGGCGTTAAGTGGAGTGGAGAGGCGTGGATGAATGGACAGAGAGAATGAAAAGAGTCAGCACCGGGCGCCAACCCTGAGCAGAAGAGGGAATGTGCACCCGGAAGTTGCCTTGATGGCACCCAGGTGGCACTGGGGATTTGGAGTTGAAAGACCGAGGAGTTTGACGGAAGCATGATGCATGGAAGTATCGCGGAATCCAGGCGAGGCATAAAAAACCCAAGAAGTGTCGAAGCAAGGGGCGAGGGACGGCATGGCGTGTGGGCATGTCGCACGCGCACAGGAAACCATGTAAACCAGTGAGTGGCAGGAGATGATGATGAAAGTGGGCTGCTTCGACAACAGCGCGGAGCATGGAGCAAATGTCCGAAGTGAATGAAGGAATGATAGCCAGATGAACGAAGACCACATGTTGGGAAATGAGACGAATAAGAAGGGCAGGATCGATAGAAAGGAAAGCGCATTGTCCAGAGTTGTCAAAAGTCCGACTGCCATCAGGATGACCTCGGACTGTTTGCCCCGCCCGCTAGTGAGCACAAAACTGTTGCAGCGTGTACCAAGGATCTCTCATATATCTCCGATCCTCACGCGTTCCATAGCCTTTGGCAGGTCTTTGTGGACCTTCATATGTTGGCCCAGGTTATCGTGTCGGCTGAATTCCTTACCACACCCAGGATATGGGCATTTGTGCGCTATAGAAGAGTGCCAGTTAGTAAACAACGTGACAGAGATGCAGGTATAGAACGCACGTTTCTCATAGGTGTGAATGCTTCTGATGTGTCTCTTTAAATGCTCTCCCCTCGCAAAGCACTTGCCACATCCGCTGACGTCACAATGGTAAATGCGAGCGCCCAGCGCCGCATCCCTTTGGCTGCGTCCTACGCCCGCAGCACCGCTCACGGTCGGCACTCTCCGGCCTCTTGACTTTTTCGTCAGATTGGGAACGGGAACAGGGATAGGCAGGGTCCTTGCGTTCTTCCGTATTTTCCCCGGATGTGTAGATGAGGAAGCAGGTGACAAGTCTGAAGCAGAGATGAGAGGTGATCTGGGGGAACCTTTGACGGCAGAGGGTGAGACATCTGGACCGTATGGATGATATCGCACGGGATTTCTGCCGGCTATGGATCGAGGACGTAAGCTCCGCGTGTTCTTTGACGTAGTCCGGGTGCGTGGCACAAAGTCGCCGTCGTCGTCTGCGTCGCCATCGTCGCCTGGCCAATCATAGATGAGGTCACTGCCATTCGATTCTTCTTGTTCCTCCGCATCTTCACCACATGTCCCTGAAAGCGACCCTCGAACGAATTCCTCCGTATAGTCGTAAACTCCCACCGTCCTATGTCCACGGTTCGTGATGGCGTCGTGGAGACACAATGGTTCGATGTCAGGTTCACCGTCGGCGTCTTCGTCCCCACCATCTGGGAGCTCAGCAAAACCCATGATGGGGGAAACCTCTGCTGGTCTGACTGTACGTTGTTCTTGGAGACCCTGGGTTCGTACCCTCAATGCCTGCCGCTCCTGTTGCTGTTCCTGTTCCTGGCACGTGCGCTCGCAATTGCTGACTAGTGAAGATGCAAAGTACGCTGAATGTCTTGGGACAGGGGCGGACAAGACAGGCACGTTCATCGGGGGTTGATTGGGATGTTGTTGGTTGTACTGGAAAGCCATGTCGAGAGCTGGAGAAAGCTCTGTGGGAGCTGTGAGGTGGGGGCAGTGAGCTTTCTCAAGACATCTGGGGAGACGAAAGCGATGCAAACCTGGATCCAGCAGACCTCGAAAGGTTGGATAGGCGTTGCTAGGACCGCCGACGTCTGCCTGATGATGATACAGGTCAGGATAGGGGATGTCTGTTTCCTGTTTGACGCTAGTGGGGTGTCGAAGCGAATAGGACGGGGAGAATTGGTGCGCTAATTTCGTAGGCGCGGTGGCATAACGCCGGGACGGAAGCTGCGGATGGGCGATATCGGGGTCGTCTATTTCCTGGTCATAGGGCTGCGCGCTGTTGCAGGCAGTCCTTGCGGCTGGATGGGCGGGGGTCGGTATGGGATGCTGCACAGGATACGTTTGGGGGGTAGGAAGATCTTGGCGCTGGATCTGTGGATATAGCGGCTGGAACTTTTTTGCCTCGGGGGACCAGGAATAGCTCATGGCGAGGGAGAGATTGAGAGGGAGGGGAGCGGAGACGGGCTGCTTGTAGAAGTCAGGATTGTCGAGGGCGTAAGCAGGGAGGGGAAAGGGGCGGGGTGCGATGTGGCTGTACGGATGGGCGAGGGAGATGTCGTGATAGTAGTCGTCTGTGCCGATTGCGATGCGGGCTGCGAGGTCGTGATCCATGCTATCGATGGGTGGTTCTGGGAGGGGACTCTCGTTTGCGGAGGAGGAGGAGAGGGGGGAGGCAGCGGAGAGGTCTGATGGATAAGGACTGTAGGCGATGCTTGTGAGGGACATTCTTGCGATGGGCGTTGGAAAAGACTGCGTCTGCATTTTAAGTAACCACCTACGGAAATATGCAATTGATATCGTTGGAAATTGTTGGTCATACTTAAAGGACGTACGGATGGCATTTGGAATATCGTGGAGAGGTCGTAAGGTCGGTCAGACCAGCGAGATATAGACATACATGTGTACTCTTGTTGACCACCTTCTTCGACCAGTTGGTCTTCCTCTCTGGTACTGCCACGGACACAACGGTGATCATCGAGTCGACCACCTCAGTAGGAATCGGCGAATCTAAAGTTGGAATCTCCGATCCCATTGCACCGTCTTTGATCAAGCCCGCCAAACGTTATCACTCTTATGTACTCCTCTTCCATATACATCCTGACTCGCTGCAAATCTCACGCTCGCCGTTCCCGGTACTCGGTGTCCCCACATCCCCCAGGCACCCCGCTCTCATATCCTCCCTTTCCTCGTGATTCTCGTATTCATCGCCTCGTAGACAGCTGCCGTTCGGCCGTCGAACGCGGGAGCGAGCCACTAGACGTAAGTGAACACCGGAAGGTGAGAACCCCCATCAGCAGCATGTCAGAACAATGAATGAATGAATGAATGAATGAATGGAACACACCCAGAATCAGTCATCGCATCACGTTCTCATCCGGATCTCTGCGGAAGTAGCCTATTTCAACCAGAACGCACACACGCACACTCCTCCGCTGGCCGACTCCAGCTTTTCGCCTGGGCCACGGTCTCGCTCCGAATGAATGTGCCCTTTCATTTTCATCCAGCCGCTCAAGCTCCACGTCCTGTGCATTGTGAATTCCCTTTTACGGACATCATTTCATTGATCAAGACAGTTGCGAGGTCCCTCCCCCCTCGTAGCGCTGATGCGGCTAAGCATAAATGGCAGGTTTCTGTGGGTGCTCCATTTTTTTTGGCTATGTACCCGTCATCTTCACAGAATGAATGCAAATTCGGCACTACCTGCATGCATGTGGTAAGCATGGCTCCACCTCGAGGCGTGACTGATTCAAGGCGTGAGGATCCCCAACCCTGCCCAGAGAAAATAATATATGTGCGACTCCGGTGGCACGTTCCTGCTATCGCGATTTTCACCCTCCAAGCGAATTGCCGGCCAATGTGGAGTGGTCCGATCACCGAAATCTGTCAAACTAGGCTCGATGAGCTCAGCGAAGCTATCTCGGGTATGGGTCGCGTCCTAATTAAACCTCCCAAACCTTACAATTATTACAGACCCAAAAACACAAAATCAAAACGTCCGCTTTTTGCAATATGGCCGATTGGGGTGCACGGCTTGCACCGTGGGTTGACCCCGCGTAGAAACTGGACAGAGGATACGATATGTCGGCTATACGCGAGAGACCTGTCACGATAACCATGATAATACAAGATCGTTCAAGGGACATCAAACCACCAAGGTACCGGCTACTGCCCACGGGCGAAAAGACGAAAGGGTGTCATTCGGTTTGAAAGAAAGGTACGAGAGATCAGTGCCATGATTGATCACATATGAAAAGCTTGGCGAGCGACTCTCGAGTCTAGTCCTCTCAGGGATCCGAGATAGCCTTATCACGGGCGCGAGGGAAAAGCGTAGGGATCATAAGAGGCAAGAAGAACGGCGAATGCATAATCGCGTATGATCCCTGCGGAAATGTCAGCCAGGAATGTTCCACCGGGCTTAATAACAGCCTATCCATGAGAACATTGACATACTTAATCGAGGGGCCACCGCGGATCTGCGGAGTGCTCATCGGTCGTAAACATGCCTTTGCGCCTTCCGTCCCGAGGTATGTCCTTTGCACTATAAAAAGTTACGGGCGTGTGTGTACGGATCCGAGTGCCGACAGAAGTAGCGCCTCGTGTGCACGGTCTGGTCGGCGGGAAGACGAGAATGGAAGAAAGGGCGGGAGTGGGAATGGCACTGGAGGACAGGAGACCTGTTTTGTGGAGGTAGTGGCCGAGCTCGGCAGGATGGTCCATGGACCTGCTGAGTAATAACGATGGACTGGAGACACGTGCTCTTTTTTGATCTTGTTTTTTTCCCTGTGTCCGCTTTAGACAGGGGCTCCGACAATCAACATATCGTCCTCAGTCTCTCGTTTTGGCCCTAAAAACTTGTTCTAGTCGTAGTTTGCAAGTATTCGCTGCTTTCTGTCCGCTTATTTTCCGTCTTTTCTCGCCCGGTGCGCTTTTCTTGCTCTCCCAAAACTGCTCCCGGTTCGATTCTCCCATCAGGCAGCGCAAAAACAATGCAGACCTCTCCAGAATCTCCAAAAATCACAACCGGTGCCTCTATGAGCACTCTCGTAGAGGAACCAACGCTCGTTGACATTGGTACTCCCCAGAAAACGGTCGGCAAACTCTTTGCCCTTTCCCCAACCCACTTCCTGACTAGGATGTTGCCGAACCCTCGGGTCGTCGGCTTGCCCCTCTCTTTAGGCTGACCAGTCCGCCTCAACTCCCGACTCCGCATCCAGCGCAAGGAGAATAACACGATCACAGACCACCGGTCGTCCCACCGTCCGCTGGGGTAAATATAGCAAAGACGACGACGACGACTCAGACGACGAACAGCCATCACTCCAACAGGGTCCGGCAACCCTCAAGCGATCGTTCGACGCACGAGCAGTCGACGAAGAGACTGACGAAGAACCTGATCAGAATTCCCCATTTCAACCGGCCAAGATTCCGAGGGTCGACCCTCCCCTCCTACTCCCCGCGTCGTCCTCCATGACCATCGTCGACGACGTGTCTGAAACACTCCCGACGGTGGAATCTCCACCCATCGTCCCTCGTATATCCCCACCTGCCGGAGAGTATACCTTTCTGGACGCCTCGTCCAGCTCGTTCACCGCCGAACGCCGTGGCCCGCGCATACGCACCGCGCCTCCTGTCCCAGTTCCGAACCTTACCAAGAAGAGCCGCGGCCGACGCGTGCCGACCGCAGGGGACACTCCGACCGGTGGCGAGAGCGAGAACCCCGAAGGGAAAAGGGGGAGAGTCTACGTCTGCAAGGTGCAGGACTGTGGAAAATGCTTCAGCCGTGGGGAGCACTTGAAGAGGCATATCAGATCCATCCACACTCACGAAAAACGTAAGTTTCGTCATGCCATCTTCACCCGGGTCCGCTAAATCATCCTTGATCAGCGTTCCAATGTCCACACCCCTCGTGTGATAAACGCTTCAATCGCAACGATAACCTCCTCCAGCATTTGCGCGTACACAAGGGTGACAACTCTTCTCAGACCTCCATTGACTCGACTACAGGTCCTGCTGGAGACGAACCCCCTGCCGAAGAAGGCTCTTCGGCTCCTCAGCGCGCCTCTTCAAAGAGCAGTAACGCACGTCGCGCTACACGACCGCTCCGAAAGACCAAATCTGCTGCATCAACGCCACCCATCCCGGCGGCTCGCTTAGCCGCTTCGCGTATTTCAGGACGGAGTCTTCCTCCTCCCCTACCCCGGACATACTCCATGCCACCACTTCCTTCTCTTACTCCGACATACCACACTCCAGGGGTTGCTGGATTCATGAACAACACTAACATTGCTGTTTCCTCTCTCCGTACCGCCATCGACGAAAGCGATGGTGAACGCGAGACCGATACAGATGTTGACGCGCGAAGCACCCACGATATCCGTTCCTTGTATAGCTTCTCGCGTGATCTCGGCAAGCAGTCCTTCCGAAACTCGGCCTATGCCGCTCGAAATGTTGGGCAGGCCAATCAAGTCAAGGGAGAAGTCAACGAGAATGCCTCCAGCAGCGCTCGCGATGAGCGAGGGACAAGTGAAGAAGGCGATGTTCGAGCAAAGTCGGAGGTCTCGGACCACAGCCCAGAACCCGGCGTATCCCCAACGGAAGAGGTCGGTGGACGTTCGACTGATATACCATCTGTAGCGTCGTCACCACCCCCCTCGGCCGTGTCCGTTCAGTGACATGACTGAGGGAACGCTCAGCCTTTCCGACACCACCCGGGATAGATACATAACTAATTTTGAATATGTTGATCATCTTCAATGCTGTCGAGATTTCTCCCCTTTCTTCGTTTTCCTGTTGCGTGTGACCCGTCCGTGCCCGTCGTCCTTCCGCGTCGTCTCTCTATTTGATTGCGAATCGTTATTTTCTTCTTTGTTTTGGATGGCTTCTTGCGAATGTTGTTTGGCTAGTAATACTTCTTGCCTTTCAGCCCGTGTCTTCCCTCCGCCCTCCACCATTTATTGTGCATAGTAATTTTGCCCGCGTTCTAGTTCTTCTCTACGTAGTTGGTCCTCCTTGACGTCGCAGCTTTCCTCACCTTACTTAGTCATCTCACTTAATAGCGCCCTTGGGAGGACGGGGGGACGGGGGGTGGGATGACGACGGCGTTAGTCGTCGATCCACTTGCTGGCCCCCACACTTCCGCGCCTCCCACACAGCACACCACACACATACACACACGCTTTCTTGATCGGAATTTACGGCCTGGTCGATACCTGGATCCAACTTGTTGTAATACAGACCTTCAATGATTTCTTCGGAAATACAGAGGGAAACGCCGCTTTGGTTTAGTTTTGGACGCGGCGAACAGAATCGCAGGCCAGAAAATGAAATTGTCCATAATATGAGCCGCTTCCATTCGAATCAGACAACTTGGGGGGTCAATGAGTCATGACGGCATCATCGGACTTGCTGTAAACAGCGCGTAATATATCAAACTTGCTGTGTTGCATCCTGATAGCGTGTGTATGTGTGCGCGCGATGGGAAATCGCTCTGTAATCTATCCAAACGATGAGGCCTTGAGGTGTAGTGGGGGGGACCCCCTCGGTCACCAGCTCGTGAGCAGAGCAAGTCACTGTTGGAAGTGGACGTCGAAACGTCGAGCAACCGATGGACAACCGCAAAAGAATTTGCAAATTCATGATCTGTGAAAGGCAGCTCGTTCCCGTCCAATGGATGTCTGCATCAAATACGAATTTTCTCAGACTAATGAATAATATCCACATGCAAGGGTAAAAAAAGACAGGTCAATTTATCGACACGATTTCCACATCGAGAGTGAGCACGTCTACACGTGCCTCCATCCTGCAGGAAGGAGAAGGCCAGAAGAGCGTTGACTCAGGGAGCGGGGGAACTTTGAAGAACTCCTTCATGCCTACTAGGCCCATTTGAGGACGTCATCCTTCGTCGGTCCTGCGGGGACATCGGATGCAGCGAGGTTGCACTGGTGGAAGGCGCGGACTTGGTCAGGCTTGAAGGCACCGACGACGGTATGCAGCAGTCCACGGTTGTGGAACAGGACGAGATCGTTCTCTTTCCAGTCATGCGGGTACACGAGCTTTTCCGAGTTCGCCGGATATGGAACGGATAAAAATAACGGACAAACGCGATGAGGTGGGAGAGGTCATTACCGGTACATGCCAGCTAGCGCGCGGTGTGCTTACCTTTGGTGCGATCGCAGGTCGTTGCATCTTGTACAACAGCTCGCGAACTTGGGCGAGATCTTTGATGTGGGCGCCGTCTGGGTACAGGGCGCCAGCACGGTTCGCACCCGCTGGAAGGGGCTCGACAATGAGTTCCTGAGCGCCACATGGGTGCACTTGGAAGTGAAGGTCCCCCGTGACCGGGTTCTTCCATGTCTGCCATGGCACGCGGTGCCGTGTCCTTTTCAGCGATCTCTCCCTTTGCTTTCTGGCGCAGATCTGCTCACCATGGGGAACAACTTGATCTTGGACTCCTCCCATTCGGGGAGTTCGCTCAAGGGGAGCTCGAGCCCTTCGGACTCGATTCCCAGACCGGTCGGGAGAGCATGCGCCGGAGCCATCCATACGTAAGGGTGCGGGGCATACCGCACCAAGGCCCTCACTGCCAGACTCTTGAGCTCCGGGGGCTGAATCTCGAACATGGTCTTGCCCGAGACGAACGCAGTGGTACCGAGGGGTACAGGCAGCTCGTCTCCGGTCCCGTCATCGTATCTGACTTTCTGGTGCTCGCCCTGGGGTACTGTGATCCCATAGAGCGTGGTCACGCGAGGGGGGTTGTAATCGTAGAGAGCTGCGTCGATGTGCCATCTGTAGTAGCGGGTGTAGCCCTTGGCTTCGTCCTCGTCGGAGACGCGGGTCTTGTGAAAGGTCTTGTGGGAGGGGTGTTTGAGGGTAGCAGTAGCGAGACCTTCGTGGTCGGTTACCACGCCGTTACCGATGAGTTGGACCTGGGGTACGCGAGGGATGGTCTTGAGATCCGGATGAAGAATAGACTTCTTAGTGGATTGAGTCTTGTTGTTACCGTGCCCATAGCTCTCTGACTCTAGATCGAACGCCTGAAAGGGAGGCAGCGACTGGGAGAGGAGGGCAAAGCAAACAAGTTACCTTGGTGAGGGCGTACTGTTGTTCTGGTGTCAGAGTGACGTTTCGGAACAATAGGGCGCCATGCTGGGGGATGATGAGAGGGGTAACTGGGACGGTTGGAACGACGAACCTTGTAGAGCGCGTCGTGGATCTCAGTAAACTGAGCGGAGGTGAGCTCAGCGGGATTGACACCCTTGACTTGGCGACCAAAGTCGACAAAGTAAGCTGGATCCGCGGTGGCAGGTAATGGCAAAGGGGTCAATTCGATGGCCATTTCTGTATTAAATGTGAACGAGAGATGAAGTGGAGTGATAAGACGCGGAGAGGAACACCCGGGCCGGCCACTGCCGGACCCAGTCCCAATGAAGTATGATCACCCTACTCCACTACTCCACTAGCGATGACTTCTCATCAGATCCGAAGGCCGACGAATCTGCCGATAGAGGACCCCGAATACATTTTTAGAGACCCCGAATGCATCCCTTTCTCGGCAGACTCCGAAAATGTTGGTGATAGTTTTGTCCTTCGCTCCGTTCATATTTAATGTGAACCGTAAAGATACTGAATAAATGTACAATTGCACTGGTTACCTGAGCGACTATTGCTTTGTGTTGGTGGCACGATTGATCTCGTCACTGGCACCGATCTTCTTTCGGTCATTGCGCCTCGCGGGTTTCTCAGTTCCCATGCCTGATTTGGCTAGCGTGTCGGCGGCTCTTTCCTTACCACCCAGTGAGTATTCACAATGCGACATAGGAAGTTATCGCCCGTCCGTCCATTGCCACTCGAGGACGCTAGTACAAAAGGAAAAGGGTACACACAGGCAGGCTTTTCGTCTGTGTTTAGTTGTTTGCTTTAATAGTTGATCGTGGCAGGCCATGAGGCACGGATACTTCAAGTCTTTTTACTTTTTACTTGTTGTCGCAGCCCTCTTTTTTCTCTACCAGGCATGTGGATTCGTGGGTTGTAATTTCGCCTTTTGTCTGACTCTGGCTTAGTTTCGGTCAGGCAATCAAGCAAGCAACCACTTCGATACGCCCCGCCTGACCGGTGTCCGGCCTGGGGTCACTCCAGCGTTCACAGCAGACGTGTCCAGGCGTGATGCAGTGGTAGGGGCATTCAAGGTGTGTATCAGCGAGCATCTTCATACCAATTCTCATCCATTTGCAGCATGCTTGGTTGGCGTACGGTGAGCGTGACTGAGCAACCGTTTTCCAATATTAACCATTTCAGAGCGAGACGCCATGGGTGATGACGAATACCACCCGCTATCTCGCACAGGCTCCAACCTGACAAATGCCGGGGGCATAGGGTACACCGTTGTCGATTCCATTGACACGATGCTTATCATGGGCTTACATGACGAGTATCAGAGGGCTAGGAAATGGGTTCAGGATCATTTGTCTTTCGATCGTGATGCAGATTTCAGCACATTTGAGGTGCGTCCCCATGATCACCCAACGAGTGGCGCAGTGCGTGAATACCGCGTTTGCTTTGTAGACCACAATACGTGTATTGGGTGGGCTGCTGACTGCTTACCACCTTTCGCGTGAGGATCCCATCTTCCTCGAAAAAGCAGAAGAACTCGGAAACCGCATTCTTCCCGTGTTTGAGACGCCTTCGGGTCTCCCACTTTCCTCTGTCAACTTGCAGCGTCACAAAGGTGTGCCTGACTTTGACAATCGCGGTCTCGTCAGCACTGCAGAAGCTGCGACCTTGCAGCTCGAATTCCGTTACCTTGCCTTTCTCACTAATGAGGACGTTTACTGGGAGAAAGCAGAAGGGGTATGTCCATGTATCTTCTCAAAGGACTTCCTTCACCGTATTCATTATTGCAGGCTATGGCTACCCTTAAAGCAGCAAGACCTCCGCATGGTCTTGTACCCATTTTTATCGAGTGCGCATCAAAAAATAATTTTGTAATGACTGTCCTGATTCCGCTTCCATCGTCAGCCCGAAGACTGGTCTCTATCAGGCTACATCTATACGTCTTGGTTCTCGCGGAGATTCGTACTACGAGTATCTACTGTCAGCCTTCCCTTTAGCCTCGCATCAACGTAAATGATTGATTATTTATCGATGCAGAAAACAGTACCTCCAAACTGTGAGTTTTGGTAGTCAACGTTTATCCGTCTTGGTAAAGAAACCGTCCACAGAATCAAACTGAGATGGTGTACCGCACGGTGAGTTCCAAAACACTCTTGAAAAATGGCGGACTATATGGTATGCTTACATGACTGACTGGCAGCTCTATGACCATGCGATGACGGGCATCCATGATCACCTTATACGAAAGAGCGTTTCTGGAAAGCTAGTCTATACTGCTGAACTCATACCGCAGGGTGGTCACCAGTTCGTATACAGCTTCCATGCTCTGGTCACTTTTTGAGTTCTTGGATAGGAATTGGCAACTTGATCCAAAGCAAGATCATCTTGTTTGTTTCTTGGGTGGCTCGCTCATGCTGGGCGCGAGTACCGCTGGGGCACTAGTTGATCGTGTATCCGTCCCACCATTACCGCACGAACTCTCCGAACAGGCCAAGCGCGATTGGCTAACTGGTGTGGAACTCGTCAAGACGTGCATGGCTACCCACGATACCCAGACGTAGGTCATGCCTCCGGTTCTCGCCGTACGTTTCCTTGACAGCCGAGTTTGTAGTGGGCTTTCCGCAGAGATTGTACATTTCCAGACCCCAGAGAAGAAAGTGGCGGATTGGTCCAGCCGGAAGGATTGGTATATCAAGGGGTCTCAGTGAGTAGACGCGCCGGCCGAGGCTAAGCAAAGAGGCCTATTCAAAAATATCATTAGGCCAGGAAGAATACCATCGCTAGATGCAAGATACATTCTACGGTGAGCCTGTTCGCCCTTCCCATTGGATCCAAGTGATATAGATACGTTTCTGTCCAGCCCAGAAACAGTCGAATCTCTCTTCCTCGCCTTTCGCTTGACCGGTGACACGATGTACCGCGATCAAGGCTGGGACATCTTCCAAGCGATTCAGAAACACTGTCGCGTCCCAACCGGTGGGTTTGCCAGTGTGAAGAACGTCGATCAAGTCCCTGTCGAACGAGAAGACAAGATGGAAACTTTTTTGATGGTAAATATCCTGGGGTTCCCTCATCTCCCCTGCTCGCGTCTAAGCGTTTTTTTAGAGTGAGACACTCAAATACCTGTACCTACTTTTCTCGGACGCTACCGTCCTTCCACTAAACGGTATGTGCCTTGATCCCGGATGCACGGTCCCTTGCCTAACCTCATCACTCCAGAATACGTCTTCAACACAGAGGTTTGTACCCTTATTCTGCCAACGCCCCTGGATGGCTTACCAACGAGTTACATAGGCACACCCCCTTCCGATCTTCATGCCTACGATCCCGACAGGGTTCTCATGAATGATCGTCTCACCCTGATCATGGACCTGCTTGCCCTTGTCATGCAGTCGGCTATCTTATATGTGTCATTACCTGCAGCATGTGATTCTGCATAATCTATTACGTGATACCTGAAAAGATGTTTTCTTGAACTTTCCCAAGGTGACGTACGACTCCACTTGCTGCGCAGCCGTTATCAGGGAAATCGAAACTCTCACGATCGTGATGGAAACACTAGGTCAATTCAGATTAATCCTAAACTAACTGACCAAACACTATAAGAAGCTAGACGAATTAGTACCGAGCAAGAGAACTCCGGGCGCAATATCTGTTTGTAGCGAACGTTTCTAAGAATCTGAAAAGGAGAGTCGTCATGAATATCGTGGCAAGTTGGTAGTGGTTATCTATAACGGTCCGAGGTCGCAAACTGCGCAAAGCCCTTACATCGCGCTGGCGACAGCTTGCGCATACGACTTGCCCTTCCAAGTGAGTCCCTCGTTGAGACTAGCGCGGGTGACATACTCCCATGGCTCGTCGCCATCGACGTCGACGTCGTCTAACGCGATAACGGCCCGAATCGGCGGGACTATCTCGAAGTCGAGCTCTGCAACCGGCAAGAACCAAGCGGGGTAAATCAATCATCGAGAATAAACAACAAGTCCCACGAACTACTCACGTTTCCCCTTGGGCTGGCGCGGCTTCGAGATAACGTCGCCCAGTGTCAGCTCCGCAAATGGCGAGCCCAAGCCATCTCTCTGGGGCGAGAGCGGCGCTGCGCTCTGACTCTCGGCCAAAGGCTTCACAGGCTGCTGCTGTACCCTGGGCACTGACCCGTCCCAGTTCTCCATGCTCAGCCTCCGCATGAGCTTCGCCCCGCGGACAACCTTGAGTCCCAGAGCGCGCATAGTAGCAGCCTTCTCCTTGCGCTCCTTCGCGAGCGCATGCTCCTGACGCTCCTTGGTGCGGTGACGAGCGTGCTCGTAAGAACGCAGGTCCTTCGCAATGGAGCCCCCCAAATTGTTCAGACGGGCGCTGAACACGTCATTGGGGGATATGGTGGGTTTGGTGGATGATGTGGTAGACATGAGAGAGAGATAGGAATCGACGTGTCGCATTTATATAGGTTGTTCTGAGTGACGTGACTTCGGACGAGTCCGTTTTGCTTATGGCGCGGGAACAGGGCTTCGCCAACCGAGCAGATCACAGGTTTGCTCGCCCCGTAAGAAAGACAAAGAAGGTTGACTGGGAGCGCCATCATTCCTAGTCATACACAGGACTAAGGCACTGTAACCTGATATGTCAACATGAACAGACAATAGCCCGGCGCCGACAGTTGGCCGAAAGAGCAACGAAAGAGCGCACAGCAGGAACAGAAACCCCACGTGATTCTTCATGTTTGGGATTATCTTATCTCGCACGTGCGACAAAGTTCAAAAGCCCACGTTTGCATTCACTTCAAGACTGCAACTTGTCAGTGTACAATAAGCGCGACACACGTCTAGTGAATCATACAACATCACCCCTCTATGCTTTTCGTGTTGGGAGGAACTCGCTATACTCGGGCTGGTTCTCGCCTTTCACTTTTTATGCAGGGCAGGAGCCACCAGACCCGCGGATAACCCCTTGTCTCCAGCATAAATCGCACCCGTTCCCTCGAGTTCCTCCCTGAAAAATATGATGAGAACTATGCGGAAAACCGAGCAATCCAGCTCACTCGATGCGGAGTAATGCGTTGTATTTAGCAACACGCTCGCTTCGGGCCGGTGCACCGGTCTTGATCTGACCAGTACCCAAGGCGACAACAAGGTCAGCTATAATAGTGTTCTCGGTCTCACCGCTACGGTGAGAGACCATGACACCCCATCCATCCGACTGGGAAAGCTGTGCACTGAAAATGCGATATTTGTATTGCGGCGTATGACCAGATAGTCGGAACGTACGCTTGAATGGACTCAGAAATGGTACCGATTTGGTTGATCTATGACAACAACAAAATAATATTAGTATTTATCCTAATCCGAGCCACTGAACACCAACCTTGAGGAGGAGACCATTGCAAGCCTTCTTCTCGATAGCGGTCTTGATACGTTGAGGGTTGGTGACTGTCAAGTCGTCACCAACAATTTGAATTGTGCTTCGCTTCGTGAAGTGAGTCCATGCCTCCCAGTCGTCTTGGTCGAAGGGATCTTCGATAGAAGCAATCGGATACTTGTCGATATAGGTGAGGTACAGGTCAGCAAGTTCAGTCCCGGATATCCACTTCTGGGGGTCGGACTTGGGGTTCTTGAAGTCCAGGTCGTATTTACCGTCTTTGTAGAACTCTGACGAGGCAACATCCAAGGCGATCTTGATCTTCCCCTCGTAGCCCGCCTTCGAGATGGCCTCACTCAAAAGTTCAAGTGATTCCTCAGCACCACCGACATTAGGGGCAAATCCTCCTTCGTCACCAACGTTGACAGCTAACAGGAACATCTCAACCAAACAAGGACAGGAATAGATCCCACACTTTACTAACCGTCGATTCCGTACTTGGCACTGATAACTTTCTTCAAGGTGTGGTAGGTTTCCGTACCGATCTTCATAGCTTCTGTGAAACTAAAAGCACCGGTCGGCAAGAGCATAAATTCTTGGAATGCAAGCTTGTTTCCCGCATGCGAGCCCCCGTTGATGACGTTGAAAGCAGGGCAGGGCAATACATAGGGAGGTTTGACGCCCGCGAGTTCAGCCAAGTGTTGGTACACCGGGACTCCTTTCTCTGCAGCACCAGCCACGGAAACCGCGATAGAAATACCGAGGATAGCATTAGCACCGTACTTGCCCTTGTTAGGGGTACCGTCCTGTTTGATCAGGAAGTCATCGATCTCCTTTTGTTGAGTGACCTTGAGGCCTGACTTGATCAGTTCGGGCCCCAGGATGTCATTTACGTTTGAAACAGCCTTAGAGACACCTGTTTTAAATGGGGTTTTTACTGGTGTCAGTCGGAACCCAGTAAACACAACTTGCCCTTTCCGACATAGTTGGCCTTGTCACCATCGCGAAGCTCGACGGCCTCATGGGCGCCAGTGGATGCACCAGAGGGTACTGCAGCACGGTAGAGACCTGTCAAAATCGTAAGCGGGTTTAATCAGTAGCTGTATGCGGGCAATCACCTTTGCTGGTGGAAAGGTCGACTTCGACGGTTGGATTTCCGCGGGAGTCGAAGATCTATGAAACGAGGGTCCTCAGCACTGAATATATCGAGCATATATGCGGGCTGCGATCACCTGGCGTGCGTGAATTTTGATGATGGACATGACGGAGAGAGTGAAGACGGAAGATTTCAGCGGTCTGCCGTCTTATAGGGACCGTAATTGCCGTGGGAAATTGATTATCGTCTAGGGTGCTTCGGCCGATTGTCAATATCATTTAACTTCATTTTTGCATACTGTAGCTATGATCATGGAGTAGGTCCGCCCGACGTGCCTCAGCGGCGTCTCCGACCCTCGCCTTTCTTGCCGGCAGATAATGACTTGAGCAGTGCTGCCTTCCCGCGGTTTTTATTCTTCACATTCGCATTCGTGTAGAAATTCTCCGTTCGTTTCTGCAATGAATGTTGAAAACCACAAAAGGAAGAAAATAAGTAAAGTACTTTGTTGGTTTTCACCCGAGGCTCTTTCTTGGAAGGCGTAGGTGAGTTTCTATCCGAGGACACAGCACCTGCTCGGTGATAAGAACGATCACAAGCGAGCAATAGTGATCCATGATACTTTACCTTTGGTTGGTTCTGCACTAGAATCGTTACGGTGATCCTCTTCTTCGAACACGTCGTGCCATGACAGCTCCGCATTCGCATCGGATACATCCTCCGACACAGCTTGTTCTTCGCCGCAACGCTCGTCCGATGAAGGTTCCTCGCCACCTCCAGCTTCGCTCTCCAATGGCTTGATGTCCTCGGCGAGGAATGTATTCTTCTGCATAATCGAATTCAGGTTCTGCTTGACGCTCACAATCTCCTTTTCCTCTGCCGCCACCTTACCCTTCCCTTTTGCTTTGATTTTTGCTTCGGCCGCGTTAAGCGTCTCGGGTCGTTCAGGTGGCGGAACGAAAAACGGAATGCGACCTCGAACCCAATCGGAAAGCATAATCTTAGCAACACCATCCACGTCCGGCTCTCCGCCTTTAAGCAATCGCCCTTTCATCTTGGCCAGCGTATTCAAAAACTGTTCTGAATCCCATCCCTCTGTTGGGTCGCCTGGATTAGGAAGGGGGACATTGTACGTCCGTGACAGGTAGAGCGGTTTTACGCGCTCCATTAGTGCAGGTATATGCTCTGACGGAGTGGGCAAGGCCTCAACACGTAAGACCCCCTTGAGAACTGTTGAAGTTTGCGAGTCGTGCGCAGATGTAGGTACGATACCGGGACAGTCAATGAGATAGATTCTTCTAGTCAGCGTGATGTATTGCCAGACCTAGAGCGAAATCATACATCCAGAGTTCGGAAAATATGTCGAGGGAGATTAACGAACCTTGGTTTCTCCAGGTATGGGTGCAACGCAGCAAACTTTGCCACTTTTGAGGGTATTTATTACACTACTTTTGCCGACGTTGGGGTATCCCACAAAACCAACCGAGATTTGTTTCTTATCCGAGTGAAGTTGCGAGAACTGACGAAGGAGCTGTATAAGAGAACCTTTGCCGAAGGAGTGATTCGGCGACGCATGGAATGCGATGGTGGGGTATCTTGGGGTAAGATGCTGTATATATCGTGCCTATCGAGAACAGTATTCATACTTTGAACTGATGTTACAAGGAGCCACTCACGGTCACCCAGTTGGGTACTAAATCGCACTTGTTGATCACCAGTACAACTTGTTTGTGTGCCTTTTCTTTCTTTAAGTACCACAATACCGATTCACACATAGTTCCGAGCGGATCACGGGCATCCAAGATGTGCAGTACGACGTCTGAAGAATCGATTACCTTGTACAGTTCGCCGTATATGCGCCGCGAGGTGCCTTTTGCAAAGATGGGCTCAATGTGATCGGCATGAACGGGCTGGAAATCTCCAGAAAATGCACCAGACGATCCTTCCCCGCAGTCTTCGCTCTGTTGAGCAGCCGCTGCACCGATTTTGCCAAGTTCCTCGAATGTTCCAATATCTAGCTTGGGTCTCTTTCGCTGGGCTTTCGGGCCGAACGTTTCATTGAATGGTTCTGTTTCCACAATGTGAGATCGCTGCGTGTGAACGAAGTCAGAACGTATACAACTTCGAACACGACGGGAGCTCACCTTGCGAATATTCGGGTTAGCCGTATCGTCCAAAAGTGCCATTGGAAGCTTATTGCGGCGCAAAAGGACAGAATAAGGGTCATCCTTTTTGGTGGATAGACTCGTTCTGAAGTGGTCGAGCGCAGTTTGTGATATCACTCTCGTATTGCCTGAATAAATGATCTCAGGAATCCAAACGCATATGAACACTCGAATGCATACCAAACCACCTTCGATCGGGTTGCACACGCCCTGGCTTGGTTTCGTTTTCTCCCTTCTGGAAAGCAGCAGCTTTGATGATATTTCCGTCGTTGTCACGGACGGCTTTTCCCCCAGTGAGCATCTTGGCTCGGGCAACTTGTTTTGCATTGCGATAAAAATTTTCTCCCTTGAGTTTTTTGAGAGTTACATCCTTAGAGGATTTCTTGGGCGAGGACGCCGCCGTTCGCGTCTTCGTTGACACCATAATGCAATAGAGGTAGTACTTACAGTGAGAACCTAACCACAGGTAAATGCCCACTTTCCCACATTACCATATGAGGATGAGGTAATCAATCACTGAATTCATATCTCGGTGCCCTTCTTGCAAATATACATCAGACAGCAACGAACCACTTCCATGATATGCTCATCAAGCACATTGTCAAATCTCATTCGCGCAATCCTGCAAAGGCACGGTGAGAGCATGCATCGTGTCATTTAATTTGTGGTTTCGCCTAGAGCTACAAGAATCTTCTGTTCACGACCGCCGATATCCCCTCCAAGCTTGGGAGAATTGACGAATCTTCGATGGAGTGAACAAATGGAATTGAACGCCTTACTCTGCCTGTCCTCAGTGATCCTGATACCTAAGTCCCCATCAGTAATTCTTCAACGACATCTACCCGGGAAAGCCAAATTTTCTCCAAGAACTCCAAAGGCCTGAAGAATGTTATCGAGCCTGTATGGTTTGCGCTGCTCGAAACTGCTCGAAAATACCTTTTCTGCGCACGAAATATTGTTACAGATCGCATTGCGGAACTTTAGATTCGCGGGAAAGCGGACTGTAGAGGGAAAATTGATGGTCTGACTGGGTAGGAGAGGTAAAATTGCTGATGAGCATACACCAGATTTCGTCTTTGCAGCTTCTTTGTCATGGATGAAGAGGTTCGCGACTAAGAGTGGCAGGAGGTTACCTTGCACGATGGGAAGTAGAGTAAATTGTCGATGTGGAAAAAAATCCCCATGTATTATATTGAGCGGGACTCGGAGCTCGACAAGACTTTCAGTGAGATCGTTGAACTAGCGAGGTATGGATCATTCACCATATCAGAGCACGCACAGCCGTGACAGCTACCTAAAAAATATGGCGTCAGGTTGAAGTGGCAGAGGCGCTGTGCATTCTGAAGACTCGATGGCATGAGGGTTCGCTGCGGAGTCCTGATTTGAACAGATATCAGAATGGAACAACTTCGCGGGGCATCGAAAGAAGACCGTCAGTAAAGTATAATGACCGGGGCAAGTATGCTGATAAAGCAGATAATATAAATTGTGGCTTATGGGCTAGAGTCTAACTAGCCCTAACGCGTACGTCTGCGATGTTGCCGCTCGTCCTCTACGACATTCCTTCAAAGCTTCCCGGTAACATCTGGTCCCCCAACCCTACAAAACCAAGGTGCGAATACAGATTTCGGTAAAATAATAATGTATTGAACGACGTACCAGATTCGTTTTGGGCTACAAGAAACTTCCGTTCACAACCACCTGGATCGAGTACCCTGACATCGCCCCAACGTTAAAAGAAATCGGCGCATTACCAACTAAATGTCCAGATGGGACTGAACAGTATACCCTACCTGTTCTTAGCGATCCCAACACCGGTGCCATACTCAGCGATTCCTGGGATATTGTCGGGTACCTCGATGCAACTTATCCGGAGAAGTCCATCTTCCCCAAGAACTCTAAGGGACTAATCAAAGCCTTCGAGTCCGCGGTGATCGCATTGCAGGGAGATTCTGAAAGGTTGACCTATCTGCGCACATGGCAGATTGTGAATGAGCGGAGTTCAGAATACTTCACCGCTACAAGAGAAGCCAGTATTGGAGAGACGATTGATAGATGGTCTCCGGAAGGACCAACGCGGGACGCACACTGGGCAATCATTGAGAAGACTTTCTTGGGTTCCGCGAAGACATGGTATGCTGAGGTTGAGGGAAAATGGCTGATGGGGAACACCTTTTCCTATGCAGATATTGTATTTGTGGCTCGGTTGTTTTGGTTCAAGAGGATATTTCTGGACGACGAATGGCAAAGAATCACTTCTATACATGACGGGAAGTGGGAGGAGTTACTTGCCGATGTACAGAAAGAGTGTAACCTTAGTATGATGGGGTAGTAGACTTGCGAGGTGGATGGAATGTTAAGCCCAAGTCTTCGGATGTCGCTATGGGGAAAGGGAGGCAGTGGGAGGTGTGGACGGGCGAGGCGCGGTCCGGACCCCAGGGGAGTGCTAGTGAGCTGCGAGAGCCGTAAGGAATTGAAGGCAGGGTGCACTGAAATGAACTCGGACGTGGTGGAGGCGCCGAGATAGAAAGCGCCGAAGCGTGGTTCCGCTCTTTCTTAAGATCTTCGAGTCAGAGATTTCAAAGTCGTTCTATTGTATACCTAGTAGCAAGACTGTCCGAGATTTGAATGGCTTTCCATACAAGCACGCCATACGTGCGACGTCGTACATCTGCCTTGCCTCCATTCCTTCTCATGAGCGGGCATTCGTCAAGTCGGAGCGGTCAGCAAGTCATTCCCGAGCCGGGATAGCACAGCTATGTGACTATGTCTTGCATTGAGGTCCCCTCATAGTCTCCTTAGAGTCTTATCGGTGGTCGATCCGGACTCATACAACACGAAGTTAGTTCGTATCGTATGACATCCGTCGGATTCCTACTACGGATGAATCGAAGGTAAGGTCCATACTGTAGTTAGTATTATGTAATGTACGTGATACTGAATACCAACTCCAGGCTTGCACGACCATGGTTCTGCGTGTCCCACACCACACCACTTATTTTCCTTGGGGTGGGATGCAGAGTCTGGAATGCTGGTCTACAATCGATGTCGCTTCGCTGCATCCCCTCCCGAAAACGCCTATAAGCAAACACGTGATCGGAAGCGGACAGGTAGGGTAGTAACTCCGTTCTTGCACAAACATTTTCTATTTCCAGTGAGTGAGCAGCGCCCTACCCAACACGCGGTGGGCGTCCTTTGCCTCTCTCAGAAAAGGCGTATTTGAAAATCGAAGACGGACTTTCCATGTCAGACGGAGTTCCGGGTCCATTAACATGATCGAAAGGCTGTCCCGCGGAGGCTTGCTCCGTTGATTTGACTCTTGCAGGAATGTTTCGGAACGAAAAGTAGAAGAAATTGCATGTGGTTTTAGGATGAGCGTGACCTTGATATGCAATGTACAGGCATAAGGATGTGGACCGAATGTGAAACACGAAGGAACTGAAGTTCCCCCGTTCGTCAGTGTGCCATCTTCCCCAATTCCCGGACTTTTGGAGGACGTTGTAGTAATGTAACGCGCTGATAGTCAAAGATTTATTCCGGGCCGGAACCAGCATACGATCAGTGCACGCAGACAAGTCCTTGAGCATCCAAGTGGGCCAAACGGTGGCACCAGAAACGACTTCCTCAATGTTTGGATTTGAATGCTGCGGCGTTCAAGTGCTATGAGGAATGCTTAATTGACCTATTGGGGGCGAGGAACTTGAAGTTGCGTTCTTTACAAACCATGCTGAAGTGATCAAGCCTGAGCGTATAATGCACTTATTTAATTATCAGTCTAAGATGTCCCGCTTTGCTCCGGATCTCAGCAATTAATTCAAATACTGCCAAAATGCCGCCATGCTTCTCAATTCAAGTTCCTCACCGATCGTGCACGCACTATATGTGCACTCTGCTTTGAGTCTCGAGGATGAAGGTTATCTTTTTATATATATCGATATCATAGTATAAGGAGCCCAAGTTCTTTGGTTAGGACTAGTTCCGATGGTTCTACGCTTACCCCATAAAGGACGCTTACGGCTTGCCCCTTACTATCCTTTTTTCTTCGTTCACGTTCGAGAAGTTCTGATTGGAGTTGAGCCCTAGTACGTGATGGCGGAACCCCGCAACGTCGGCAGCACTTGTGTTTTCTGAACCTTCGCCCAGTAAGGATCAAATCCATAGGGTGAACTTCCTCATAAAACCATGTTAGGAAGTAGACCCTGCTGTCTACTTGCGCTCACATGTACCGAATAGAGGCTGTAGACAAGCACGGGATCATCAGTGACAATCATATGCGAGGTCGTACGTTATGGAGAATCCTTCGTGGCACTATAAAAAAGTAAGAATACCTTGTGAACGAACCAGACGAATCACCATGTTACCGCTCATCCTATACGACCTCCCTTCCAAGTTACCTCATAAATCTTACTCGCCAAACACTGTAAAGCCAAGGTGAGAACTCACGAAGACCGTAATGGCGACAAGTCACTCAACGGATGCTACAGATTTGTCTTGAGCTATAAGAATCTTCCTTTCACGACCGCCTGGGTCGAGTACCCTGACATCGCTACAAAAGCAAACGAACTCGGCGCATCGCCGACTGAAGATTTATATGGGGACAAACGCTTTACCTTACCCATTCTCAGCGATCCCAACACCGGCGCCGTCATCTCTGACTCCTGGGATATTGCTCAGTATCTCGATAAGACTTACCCAGAGAAGTCTATCTTTCTGAATGGCTCCAAAGGCCTAATCAAAGCCTTCGAGCCTAGAGTGTCTGCACTGTTAGGAGGATCCGTGAAATTCCTCCTCCTACGCACTCGAAGCACTTTGAATGATTGCAGCGTGAAATACTGGAGCGGTAAAAAAGAGGAAGATATTGGAGGGAAAGTTGATGAATGGTCCCCAGAAGGGCCAGTGCGCGACGCTCATTGGGCGGCTGTTGAAACAGGTTTTCTGGGATCCGCAAAGACATGGTATGATCAGGTCGAAGGGAAATGGCTGATGGGAAACACCTTTTCCTATGCAGATATTATCCTGGCGGCACGCCTGTTTTGGTTCAAGAGGGTGCTTCATGACGACGAGTGGCAGAGAATTAGTTGTGTTCATAACGGGAAGTGGGGAAAGTTTCTTGCGGATGTTGAAAGAGAATGTAACCTTGTCCTCCACACGGACTAGACATACCGAGTGTGTCAAATGTATATTGTAACACCTTTATCGCTTTCCCACCGACGTCACATAAGGGCCCCCGAGCAAAGTAAAGTTCAAGGTTTCTATGGAGTTGTAGTGAGGTTCTGGTGAATGGAAGCCGCCACTAGTATGTGGATCGATCAGATAGAGCCACACAATGGCTCAGGGACGGTTGGACAAATCTGCTATGTTACCGCTCATTTTGATGACCTCCCCTGAAACTCCCTAATAAGTATTTCTCGCTCGATCCTGCAAAGCCAGACCTGTATTTTAGACCCGTCTTAAGCTACAAGAACCTTCCGTTCGCAGGCGTTTGGGTCAAATTGGCTGACATCGCTCTGAAAATCGGCGCATCGCCAACTAAACGCTCGGATCCGGGAGCAAACTTTACCGTATGTCCCTGCCTGTTCTCGGCGATCGTAACGCCGGCAGCGTGTCAATCTCGATGGGACCTGCCCAGAGAGCTTTTTTTACTGCGGACGTAGTGGGTTTTTGAGCAGTCTCTTCGGAATACTTTACCACTTCAAGAACATCATCGATCGGGGCCGAAAGCGAACAAATGGTCCCGGGAATGCACTGGACACAGGAAATTCTTCGACGATAAGGTCGACTGAAAATGACTGATCCTGGAGATCCTTTCTCCCGCTTGTTCTGGTTCAACCGGGTGGTTCCTTGTGGCAGACGCGGAGATGGAGTGTAACTCTGGCTGGAATGCCGACTGGGCACATATATGCAAGCGTTGACTTTGTTTTCCTAACTCGAAGGGATGACTCCGCAAATGCTGTGAAGTCATGTAGTAGTCAAACTGTAACCAATACATACATGACATCTAAGAATGAGAAATGGTATGTTCCAGGTTTGTGTCGACATGCCGTGTCCTGTAAAAGCGTCGAAACGACACTTCCTAAGCTGGTGAATACTCTCGAGAGATCAGGACTTGAAATATCAAGTCACTGGCACTGTCATCGACGGTGGAGCGGTCTCCATCGCGCAGCGTGGCATACTCCCTTGAAGAAGAAGAAGAAAAGGGCAAAAAAAATAATTCTTATAGGTGTTTGGCTGTTCCCACTCTCACGGTACTAAAATGGGCAATTGCAAGTTTGCGGTCGCGCGGTCGCGTACGCCAGTGCTAGTAGAAGTCCATGTTCAGGTCGAGTATCACTCAAGGTGAGCCTCTTTAGTACCTTGCATGACGACGTCTTCATTTTCATCCAGTTTCTCGCTCTCTCGCGTCCTCGAGTCGAGTCGACCTACACACCTCAGCCGTTTGTAGAGCTAGACCACCGGCTCCAAAGAAAACGGTTTCAAAGTTACAGGCCAAGGTAGACCGTAAACACGCCAAGGATGCATCTCGCCTTTATGTTGTCCTCGGGTCAGAATACAATAAGGAAGACAAGTACGAAGGATGCGACCTTCAAAAAGCCATCCTGACTCCAGAGGACGTCTACTCACAAGACGCGGAGCCTCGGGTTATGCATCTTCCTGAGGGGCAAGTAAAAGTACCGTCACACCTGAGCTTCGGGATAGAGGGTGGAGAAAACAAGAAGCTCCTTTTTCAAGTCCTGCCTGCATTGACAGTCGAGAAAGGCGTCACGACGTTCGACGAGGACACTGTGGAACGCACAAAAGAGACCATAAAGGAGGAACTGCGAAAAGCTAACATGTTCGCCCAACTGGTCGACCTCAGAAACGCGAATGCGAAAGGCCTGGCCTTCGAGAATCGTAGACGCATTATCACGACGTTTTCCACTTCCGAACAAACAAATGATACAGGTCGGCCAGAGGTCCAGGGTACGTGTGTCTGAGTTTGATATCTTGTACCC
Source organism: Rossbeevera pachydermis (assembly GCA_038090155.1). NCBI lineage: Eukaryota > Fungi > Basidiomycota > Agaricomycetes > Boletales > Boletaceae > Leccinum > Leccinum pachyderme. Next base: position 49,440 of record JBBPME010000100.1, read on the forward strand.
ACTATTCGCTCACTCATCTAACAGCTGCGCTACTAACGTACCGGATCCGCAATTTATGGTCACATCTGCTTAAGTTCCGAAAGGACGTAGCAAATCGAAGAGCATTGCGCCAACTTGTTCATGACCGAGCCAAGGTCCTTCGCTATCTGAAAAGTTTGGATCGGGATCGTTACGAGGCAATTCTTCCGCGATTGGGTCTCGACACGGGTAGTGTAGAAGGGGAACTAGTCATTTAGCTCTCGTTCTTCGCGTTTCTCCAATGATCCGGCCAAATCATTATTTTGATCAAATAGCAGGGATTCGTAACATAACGAAGAAGTAGGGTACCAAATATCAGGGGTTTACATTACAACCAACCACAATAAAACCTCAGAAGAAGATATCATAATCATCGTAAAAGGAATCATAACCATCTTCAAACTCATCTTCCGAGAACCCGAAGCCCCATGGATCAAAAGTATGCCTTTCACCTGGACCGGGAACGTCGTCTGGTCTTTCCATGGTAAGGGAAATCTTCAACTGCGGCATGCGTGCTTTGCGGCCCTGAGGAGATTCGTAGTCCCTATAGTAATCCTGGTTTTCTTGCGGCACCGAGATGGAATGCCTGGAACAGGCGTGGTCAAAACCTCCGAAGAATGATAAATGAGTGATGTTAGCATACTTTGCGCTTAGATGGTCCTTCATTGTGGAAAGGTCCATGCAGTCGGTTTCGCTCGGGAGATCCAGGCAATGTGCACAAAGCCAGACTACTTCTTCCGCTGGACCAGTATATAAACCGCCTGGAACCAAGCCGTGAAACATCAGGCTGGAAAAAATTGATTTGTTAGACTCTTCTTCAACGTTCACGACTTCAGGCGCCAGTTCGTCGTCGATCAACTTCCATTCGATGTTTGCATTGCTTGGGTGGGAACGACAATTGTGAGTGACCTGGTCACACGTCAATATGGAAATATCAAGGGATAAAGATGGAGCTCACCGCCGCCCGCCAACTAAAGACCTGAGCCTCCGCCAGGTTCCACTCGTCATCTGACCATGAAAGGCATTCAAGACAGGCCAACTGATAATTCATTTGATCCATCTCATCAACCGTTGTAATCTCGGGATTCAGGCCACATGTCGAAACGACATTAGCAGCCATCTTTCCGGCCTTCTCGTCAACTTGCAGGAGATGACAAGCCCACCGGGTGCGAGTACCCATCGTTTGATTGCACTGCTTGGTAGGATCCCCGCCTGCATTATCCCAGTTTGACTCATTCTGCTTCGTCAAACAACGATGCCCTAAGACCTTAGGGTAGAAAAGTGGGCTGGATCTGGGGCGCGTTCGACGGGAGCCAAGACCAAAGCCCCATGGACCCAAAATATCGTCTTCTGACGAGGTATAGTCGGTGTCAGAACTGAAATCAGTATCGTAGAGACCATAGACGATACCGAAGTGGGGGTTGCAGCACTTGCAATTAAAGACAGTAGTCACCAACGAAAGCTCTTGGATAATCTGAGTGACATCTGGTGCACGGGGTCCAACGGCTTTGGCTTTCCCTTTTCCCTTTGGGTCGACAGAGGATGATCCCGCCACATCATCCAAAGATGTGGAGCCGGCAGATCCGTTCTGACGATTGACATCAGATTTGGCGGAGTGTAATGAATCTTTGACCTTCTGAACAAGGGACCCAAGGATCGTAGCGCGCCATTCATTGACGAGCTCATCCATCTTCTCCACGACGGGTGCGAATGTTTCTTCCGTCACTTGTGTCTCTGTAGGGAGTTCGAGTATTTCTGAGACCTGGGAGAAGGCACAGAAGTCCATCGGTTCAGGCATGACATCCGTAAAGGGAAGACGAGAAGTCTTGTAAGCTCGGAGGACAGATACTGCAATTCTCTTCCGTGTGATGACCAGGGCCTTGCGTTCCCTCTCAAGCCGTTCGGTTCGCATTCGTTGCATGTAGCCGACCATCTCGTTCTGAATGTTAGCCCAAACTATAATGAATGAGATCGGCGATACCACTGAAGGTGAAAAGTAGACTTACTACGAGACGTCAGACGAGTCGGCTGTTTAACCAGTCTGTGATGAGACAAGTCATCACGGTAGGGGATCCGCTCGATCTCAGAACCCCAGCCAAGTTCTGTTAACTTTTCGACAATCCTAACGTGGCTCACTTAGTCTGATCATTTGACAACTGTACGGAATACTCACGCTTCCTTCCTCTCGCGTCGCAAGTCGTCGAGATGCTCAGAACGATCTTTGGCTTGGTTAGCGGCCCACCCTTCGAGTAAAGCACCGTGCTATTGGATTGACGAAAGCGTGAACTCAGTACGATCACGTAAAGCTGGTTGTGTTACCTTTTCCATCTGAGCAACTAAAGATTGACGTTCCTTGTTAAACTTTTGACGTTCCTCAGGATTAGTGAGGGATGCCTTCTTTGACTGAAAATCCAGCACGTCTTTGGAGTAGTAACACGGGCGTCCACGTTCTGAAGAGAATTTAATTAGGGGAAAGTTCTACGTACTGTTACTCACTGCCGTATTTGCATGGAACCAATTTGTGGACAGATTCGCCAACTAAAGGCGAGTAGTCTTCAACCATGCTTCGACACCAAATTAGATAAAAGAACGAGGACGAGAAACATGTCACCAACCAAACCTTGGCACATTTAGCACAAATGCGCCTTCCAATCCGAAAATCAACTGACCGGATGTTCGGTGACAAGCATTCCTAGAGTTGAGGTCAGTGGCTGTGAAGCGAGAGTGGAGTAAAACTGACGTGGCAATGTGTATCGAAGACTAGGTTTGCGAACTGGGACTCGCTCATGTATGGGGGACAGCTGGGCAAGTCAGGTACATTTTTGCGGGCGGCAATCCAAATCGATAGAGAGGAACGGTGCATGAGCATGAGTCTAAACTGCTTTGTGGTACGGGCAAGGCGTAACACGTCCAAGGGCAAGAGATGTCCAAATATCTGAATCACCAACGTTTACTAAAGCTCACGAAGAACAAACGTTAGGGGCGAACCTCGAATAAGATATCCATGGGCAGCTCCATGAGGCCGGCCAGTCTACCTGCAATCCGGCCCCATTTTGGTCTCTTAGTCTTGACTTGATCAATCTGAGAGGTCTCAGCTTCATCGGGAGCGTCTGAGTCACGCTTCCTCTTCGTTGAGCAAGAGGCGGCAACAGAGGCGGCGACTCTGCGCTTCTTGACGTTATCACCGGGCGCTTGTGCGGCTCCGGCCTCCTGAGACTGCACTCGTTTCCTCGGAGCCATCACGGTTCTGTAGTGTAGCACCCAAGTTCAGGCTCTGATGATGGTGGTACGAAAGAGAGAGAAAGCACTGAGCTCTTCACTGAGTTTACCTTGCGGCAATTGCCGCCGCAACGCGTCCCCCAGAACACGTGAGTGTAGTACTTACTAGAACCAGGACGACGATGGCGGAGGTGAACATTCAGCAATTGTTGTCAGATACCCTCAAAGAAGACGCCAACATTAGGATTGCAGCAGAGCTCAAGCTCTCAGACGTGTTCCAGCGCCCAGGCGAGTGCCCTCACGCCAGATCTGATGGCATCTTGACGCGTTTTCAGAGACCGGATTGGCTTTGTCTCAAATTGCATTGAACCAGAATGCGGATGTTTCTCTTCGGCAGATAAGCCCTTTGGCTTTTTGTTCACGAGACCGCACCTGATAGTCACGCGTCTTATATACTCTGCAAGCATCATCCTCAGGAAATACGTCACTGAACGATGGTCTCCCTACTTTCCCCATTTCCGCGGAAATGCACCGCCCGTCGAAGTGGATATGTTCTCCTTACTTGCTTTCGATCTCGATTAATGTCACCCCAGATCAAGGCGCAGATTCGACAAGCTATATTCAATGCACTTTCTGATCCAGATCGGAAAATAAGATCATTAAACGTCCGTAGACGCAACACTCGTCGACCCACTGACCTGACGCCATAAACAGGCACACGTATTGTCTTCAATCGCATCTTGCGACTGGCCAGATGAATATCCGGACCTTCTCAATGGCCTCATTCAGCTCATCTCTTCCAATTCTCCCAACTCTGTACACGGAGCAATGCAAGTGTTGACGGAGTTCATCAAGTCCGAACTTACAGAAGATCAAATTCTGCCCGTACTTCGTCAATTACTACCCGTGCTTCTTACGATCCTAAGTGATGTGCATGTAATTCCGCCTTTTTGCTCCATATTTCAAGTTATTCAAGTTCTTTTAGCATCACAGTGCGTTGACTCGTTCACGGAGTGTCTCTGTCTTCCGTCAATGTGTCACTGCGCTTTACATGGTGAAAGAGCAACATCCTCAAGCTGTGAAAGAGGCCACTGAGAACATCCTCCCCGTTTGGCTTGGCATGTTCAGAGAGATTCTAGGACAGCCCATCAGCAATACATTGAATCAACCCACTTGGGACGATTTGACTGTTAGGATTCAAGTTTTCAAAGTAAGCTGGTGGTTGGGAACGGTATGTGTTACTGATGTATGCTTGGATCTGTAGGCATTGGACATCATAAATACCGCATTCCCTCGTGGGCTGAAGGCCTATGTTGAATCCTTCTTGGACTCTTCACTTTCTCATCTCAACGGCGCCTTCTCTGCGTACGAGACTCACTATGTCAACGCGACTAAAACGGTACCTGTCTCAACTGAAGACGAAGTCGTCGAACTTCCGTATCTCATCTGTCCCTTGTTTGATCTCGTTTCTAATATTGTGCGCGGAGGAAGGGCGAAGCAATGGCTTGACCCCAAAAACCAATCTTCAAATCTCGCGAACCTGATTGGTATAACCTTCCGATTCGTTCAAATGACTGCGGAAGACGTCGGTGCCTCTTATTTTTGTTCGGACTAGAATTCACCAGTTAGTTTAGGAAGATACTTGGGCGACGAATGCAAACTCTTTCGTTGCTCAAGAGGAAGATGAAACAGAAACATATGGGGTTCGGGCTGCTGGGTTAGGATTATTGAACGTGCGAAACCACGTCTTCCCCCCACTGAACTGATGTGACAATCATTATAGACCATATTGAGTCGCTCACCCGCGGAAGTTTGCATTACTTTCCAGACCAATCTGCAACAAACCATAGGCTCGTGTCAAGTCGCTCGGGAAGCAGGGAAGCCATCTTGGCACGTCTATTTTATCAGTGATCGGATGATTGTCTCATTCATCAGGACAGGTGGAAACCTTTAGAAGCTGGCCTCGCAGCGATTGGTTCGCAGGCAGAAGACATTCTAGAATGCATCGAAGACGAGCAAGACTCCGGTCGTCAAAAACCCCTTGATATTGAGCAGTTGCTTGCTAACGTCATACCTTCTCTCCTGAACCAAACCGGTTAGTAGATGCGTCCTAGTCATCTTCTCTGGCTAATTTATCTGTAAGAATTCCCCTTCCTGCAGGGCAGGGCGTTCGTTTTTGCGAGCCAATTTTCCAAACTGTTACCCCTGCAGATGGTGGGGCAGTATCTTGAGGCAGCGATGCGCGTAATTGAATCCGAATCCTCGAGCATCCCTGTTAAAGTCTCTGCAGTGAAGGCAGTACACAAGTAACCTTGTTCTTGAGTTTGCTTGACTGCTTGATTTACGTGGATCTTCTCTAGTTTCTGTCAGGGGGCCGAAGATTCTGCTTTAAAACCTTACGTGGCGCGGATTGCGCAGGACCTCGGACCCTTCTTGCTTCTAACCACGGAAGACACCCTCTCTCTAGTTTTGAGCACAATGTCAGATGTGCTGGATGTCGACAAGGCATCGTGGATTACGACCGATCTGGCAAACTCGCTCGCGATCGCAACTTTAGAGGTGTGGACAAAGAACAACAAAGGTTCGTCAACGCAAGTGAGCGAGTAAACTATATGCGCACTAACAATGCCATCGTTAGATCCTATCTTTTTGTCTATTTTCACTGACATCCTTGCCTCACTCGCGAAGTCACCTGCCACCGGCGTGTATGAGACTGTCGTACAACGAGCCCTACCAACTCTCTGCACCTCAATTTCGATGGCAAATCGCGATGAATCTTGGATTGCTGGTTCAGCCATAGATCTCGTTTCAAGTCTCGTCAGGGGAGCTTCCGAAGGTAGTCTCGGAGATGGATTCTTCGCCCTTCTTGCCCCCAACCTCTTTAATTGCCTTAAAGATGCAGAAGACAGAGATGTGCTGCAGGTACGCGGCTCCCAACATATTTTTCCAGCAACTCATCTGTTTTCCACCCAGAATGGCGTTGTCTGCCTCACATTGATCGTCCGGAAAGATTGCCCACAAATTATGTCATGGCACGACCCCTCTGGAGAGTCTGGTCTAAGTCATATCTGGAAGCTGATCGCCAAACTCCTACGAAACGAGGATGAATCTGGTGGACTCGTTATCGGTGACCTGATCATCCACCTCCTGCGTCGAGCAGGCGATTCCGTGCTGCCCGTGCTCCCTGAACTCCTCTGTGCGATGGTGGAACGAATGCTCACGGCCAAGACGGCTACGTTCCTGCAGAGTCTAATCATCCCGTTTATATTTTTGATACACAACCAGGCAGATACAGTGCTCAGTATGCTTGAATCGATGACCGTGCAAGGTCGCACTGGTCTCGATATATTGATCCAGACTTGGTGTGAGAATGCAGAGACCTTCCAAGGTTACTGGCCCACCAGGGTTAGCACTATTACACTAGCTCAACTTTATGCATCTGGGCGTGCCTCTTTACAAAATTTGATGGTCAAAGGGGACATCATTATCAAGCCCGAAACCAAAAATAGTGAGTATGTTATCAGTTTATGAGATACCTTTTCAACGATCTTTCCTTGTGATCCTTTCGTGGCAGTCATCATGACGAGATCGCGCACGAAGACGAGTGCGTGTCACTTTTGCTTGCTCTGACTATATGTTTCATTTCATATCTGCAGGCCCTCACGAGTTCACTTCGGTGACGTTCCCCGTTAAGGCACTCAAGTTGCTGGTTCACGATCTCCGTTCCAAGTCCGAATCGATCGCTTTCCCCGGAGGTGAAGGGTTTGTAGACTCTGATGACGAGAACGAAGAATGGACAGAGGAGGAACAACAAAACCAGGGCTTCAAACAGGAAGAATTTGCGTTCCTCTCTGAGATGCTTGGTCCGCGCGGCGCCAATCTCGATAACGACGATATCTTTGACGATAATGATGACGAAGACCTCAAGAATGATGCCATTTCGCAGATCGATATTAAGGTGAGGACAACGTCGGGCCTGACCGAGAGCCGAAGCTAACGTTTGAACGACGACGCTCAGGAATATCTCGTCACGTTTTTCAAAGACTGCGCGGCGAAGAATGTCGGTAACTTTGCAGTGAACGTCGATCAGCTGTCTGCAGAGGAGATTCTGGTCGTGCGCCAGCTCATGGGGCAGTGATTCCGAATCGTTGAAGAAGCGCCAGGGTGATGGGACATCTGGCTTGTATTACTCTGTGTCGATGATGTACCCAGATCGTAGGAACTTGGGGTGTATGAATATGGTCAACTCATAATTCGGTCACACTCACATACTTAAGCTTGAACGAGATCGCGATCATCAGTGTCAGTCGAAAGGTTCTACCAGACGGAGTCGCACAACAACGATAACCTCCACGCATACTATGTACATATAACAGAAATATTTACCATCGTGCTCGACCGACCTTTTCGTCCTCGGAAGCCAATGCGCACCGAAGCGGACGATTGGGACAATCAAGTTTAGTGACTAACCTGTAAGACCGGAGGTCCATGTATGTATGTATGAGTAGATGATATACTATGATAACAATACAGAACAATGCAGTTGCCCAGACATTATTATAAGGATGAAGAAGGGGGAAAAAAGGAAATCCACACAATACAAGAAATGAATAAGTTATAATGTAACTCCAAGGCTCGGCGGTCGGAAGTTTTTAGTCTCCTTAAGCAAGCGACGAAACCTCGCCGGTGACGTACGATCGTTGATTACTCGTTCGAGAGATCTTCGAGCGTCCTTTTCTTCGTCTCCGGAATCAGCAGTGTTGATAGGACGCCAGTGAACATGACGAAGGACAGCACTTCCAATCTACATCATATCCAAAGGTGTCAGAAGAAGAAGATGTCGCGTTCTCGATTAAGATAGGTGGGTTACCCACATGATCTTCATATCGTTGACATTGTTCAGCAACGGCCGACCGAGCGCGAGCTGTGCGACGACAGCCCCAAACTTCCCTGATGCCGCTGAGATACCGTACGCCGTGGAGCGGTACCGAGTCAGG
>JBBPME010000101.1:0-51661 GCA_038090155.1 Rossbeevera pachydermis
ATCTGGTCTTCAATCCAGTGACATCAAATCCTCGCTCCTCGAGAATAGATTTCAGTCCTTTTGGCAGGCCAGAAGCAGTGGTCATCTTCTGTGCAAGTCCTCGTTTTGTTTCATCAGGGTTTGATTGGGGAATAACAGTGTCACACTGTTTTTGTTGCTTTCCACCATCTGATTTGTTCATCTCAAAGGCTTTTAGTGCATCTGGGGGGAGTGAGGCATGAGCTGATGAGTTGTCGAAAATGAAAAGGGCTTGATATCCAGTGCTCGTCTTGTCATGTATCACGATGGCTTCTTTCATCTGATTAAGGAGGTTCTCATTTGTCCACCAAGGATCTCCATTGGCACCTGGATAAATAATCCTTCTGGCATCTTGTGTGATCTTTCCATCCTTGCCTTGTGCAACAAGACGGCCACTCTGACTGCTGATAAAATCAGAGACATGAATCAGTCGCCCACGTCCCTTCTTCCTAAGAGGTTGTTCATCAACACGCAGCCTGTCATTTTATATGATAGCTGCCAAGGCAAATTTTGTGAGAAATGCCACACGGAGGGGTATGTCTCACTCGGGAGATGCACCAGATGCATTGCGTTGCATGCCCAGAGGCTCAGGGTGGCGGCTGGTGCAGGTCTTACGACCGATATTTCTGTGATGAGTGTAGGCCAGTTTGCGGTAGCTGTGGTAAGACGTATTGCAATAGTTGCTGCAAGATTTGGAAGAAACGGGGGGTGATGTACATGTTTTGCGTCCACTGCTACGATGACGCTACATATCCGTGTTATCCGTCTTGCGTACTTATGGCACCCAAGTTCGCAAATCCGCATTCGCTATCACAAAACATGGAGATAATTACTCGCTCAGAGATTACTGGACGGTCTGGGCTAGTTGCTGAGGATAGCCAGCACCATACCATCCAACGCGCCCTGGACGACATGCTGCGAGACATTTGGGCGGATGCCCTTGCAGACACATCCAAAACTAAAAAGCGAAAGCGTCGCAAAATGATGGCAGAAAACCGCGCAAACGAGGACGACAAGCCCGGTGAGGACCCTTGCACTGTGAATGGGTGTCGTTATTCAAGCCTCAAGCAGTATTATTCCGTCTGTTGTCCAGCATGGACCACTCGCTGCACATCTGTCTAGATGCCAAGCCGCTACCGCTACCCTCATTTATGTATGTGCCTGCCACTCCTCAGTGCCCCTTCGAGTGCTTCACTCCTACTTCACTAGATCAAGAGGGCCCGACTGCGAGGATGATGAGGCGCAAGCCGGTGTGCGCAGGATACGCGCGCTATCCGCCGCTGTGGATTCTGGGAGTCTAATACTGGAAGCGGCTGTTTCAAAGGGACAGGTTGATCCCAAGGTCGTCCTTGTGTGGCTAATGTCGTCTCCCCATGGCTAAGACCTTTCGCAGCCCATTATTGTCCAGACCAAGGTGCTCGACAATGCGTCTCTCGCTGTGCAACTACCTCCTTTGCTAGTAACGGAGGAAAGTCGCACAAATAAGGCCGTCCGTCGAGTCGCAACTCGAAATCTACAGAGTAATTCTGCAGCTTCACCGCACGAGCCCAGACCTTCCTGCGTTGTCCTCCCTGTGGTATCCAGAGAGGAGGTAGCATGCGAGAAGAGAAGACGTCGAAAGTTTGTCAGAGAGAGACCGCCTCCAGCTTATTGGAGACCATCTTCTGGCATGCAGGGAAAGTGTATGGGATATGCGCTGGGCTATCCGTCGAACTGGGCCCCTGAGCAGGAATATGTACGCGACGTGATGAAGAGCGGAGTCGAGTCGACGTTTCGACACTAACATGTATGTCATGCTGTGCACTGTAATAGTAGCGGAGCGACCCACCGACCACAAGGTTTCACCACATTCTTCATCATGTCTGGCGCACACACCCTCCCTGACCTCCCTTACAGCAACAATGCCCTCGAGCCATACATTATCGAGGATATTATGAGGCTACATCATGACAAGCATCACCAAGCTTATGTCAATGCTCTCAATGCTGCCGAAAATAACTACGCCAGGGCCACCACCCCTAAAGAGCGTATTGCGCTCCAGTCTGCCCTCCGTTTCAACGGCGGTGGTCACATCAACCATTCCCTTTTCTGGAAGAACCTCGCGCCAGCCCCGGATGGCAAGCACGTCAAGGGTAACGGTGGCATTTTGAAGGATGGCCCCCTAAAGGAGGCCATCATCCTTGACTTCAGTTCCGTGGACAGCTTCACCCAGGAATTCAACACTACCACGGGGGCCATCCAAGGTTCTGGTTGGGGCTGGCTCGTACGTTCATTCGTTGTGACATGACCCCACGTCTCACGTCCTGGCCAGGGATGGAATCCCAAGAGTAAGCTCCTCGAGATCGTCACCACGCCCAATCAGGACCCGCTTCTCTCACACGTACCTATCATCGGCATCGACGTATGGGAGCACGCGTACTATTTGCAGTACTTCAATGCCAGGCCTGAGGTGAGCAAATGTGGGCGTATTGAAATTACGAAGCACCAGACTGAACGTCGATTATTAGTACCTCAAAAAGATTTGGAACGTTATTAACTGGGAGGAGGGCGAGAAACGATACAACGATGCAGTTTCCGGATCCAAGCTGTGAACGTGATGAGAATGAGATGTATGAAAGTAACGAAGAATGCGGTCCGAAGTGATTTTGTATTTGTATCAAATCATTTGATCCTTTTCTTATTCATGCTGTATACTTGAAGATTGAATCTACGGTGTTGACAAACGAACGTGGTTGCAGTCGGCGCTCAGTTAAGCACTCGCACCGACTTTGTTCCCGATTTTGCTTGACACAATGTACATACAACCAAAATTTAGATTCCTTTCGCACACGGGTACCATTGACCTTGCCAGGCTGTTTTTAAATCACATTGACTCAGGTGGTCATATCCATAGCACGAAATGAGCCCATGAGAATCCCTCGCTCACCCCCCCTCCTCAATGAAGATCGCTGTAACCGGATGCAACGGCAGCGTCGGCCAGCGCGTCGTACTGCGAGCGCTCCAGACACATCACACCGTCGTCGGCGTCGATATCGCGCCCAACGAAGACGCCGAATACTATCGCCACCCACACTTCACCTTCGTCCAGGTTGACCTGTCCAACTATGGAGAGACAGTAAAAGTGCTCCAAGGATGCGACGCGATCGTGCAACTCGCTGGCATCAGGCAACCGTTCGACTATAAAGTCAACACGCATAATCGGTGAGACACGTCTCCGGCGTCGCCAACCCGCTGAATCTGATCTCCTTTCGTGCGTAGCAACGTGGTGATCAGCTGGAATGTGTTGCGGGCCGCTGCAGAAGTAAGTCCATGGTATCCCTCTGCAACGTGCGTAGAACCACAGCTGGACGCGTGTCCATACGTAGCTCGGGATAAAGCGTGTGGCACAGGCATCATCCGTGAACGTCCTGCATGCCAGATTCAGCGTTGAGCCTCAGTTCGACTACTAGCTTCATCCCACACTCCCGGACGAACCATACGGGCTTTCGAAATTGTAAGTAAAAAAAAAACATATTCTCGGTGGTTGATCTCATTGGAGTTATCCCTACAGAATCGCTGAGATGCAAGCCGATACGATCGTTCGAAGATATCCCAACATGCGAGTGGCTAGCCTTCGAATACACTGGTCAGTGCGAAGTAAAGCCGAGGCCTACCTATCACGCCAGCAACGTATGAAGGGTGACCTCTGGTGTTATGTCCAGGAAGACTCGGGTGCAGATGCATTTGTAAGGGCCGTGGAGGTGGAGAATGATGAGTGGAGAGGACATGAGTCTTTTTACATTGTTGCGCCTCAGGTCGCATTTGACGGACACTGGTTGGAGTTGAAGCACGAGCACTTTCCGTATGTTCCAGTGAGGAACGAATGGGTAATGAATGGGGGAGACGGCTTCTTTGACTGCAGGAAAGCGGAGCGCTTTTTTGGATGGGTACATAGCGATGTTAGCGCATGATGGACTGGGAAATGATCAATGGACAGTCTAGAAATTATGACGGGTGTAGGAATGTTTGCAACTGTGCAAGTTGTTAAGCCAAAAGGATATCAAACGACGAGGCAAACCTACATATTCTTCATAATGATGTAGTACTTCGCGAAGCTGCTTTCTTGATATTTCTGCCCGGTAGAGAATTTCATCTTCGGTCCGCTTCCCGTCAAAATATTGGTTGATTCTGCAAGAAAAATCATAATGTATGCGTCCTGGCATTCAGATAACACCCACAGCTCGAATCGTCTTGCAATGTACCCATCTTTGCCTTCGGACATCGCAGCAAGCCACTTTCGTTCCAACGGAGATGCAGTCCCTGGGTCACTGATCATCGTCGGAGAAACGGTGTCCTCTGCAGTCCCCCATCCAACATTATCCTCGTCAGATTCCTCGGTCCCGTCTTCGTCGTCCTTATCCTTATCAACATACGACGACCCGGAAGCCTCACTATCCAGACCTGACTCGACAGAAGGCATAGCATTCCTGGTGTAGCGCCGTGCGCTCTTTGGCGATAAAGACAACCACGGTACGGTGGGATTGCCGGACCGCCTATCCAAGGGTGATTCGGGATCAAAACTCTTGCACTGCCTCCGTTCGTGAACGTGTCGACCGCCCAACCGCTCTAGTTTTCGTTCATGGGCCTCGCGGACGCGAACTTTGAGTTCCGACGTCGCGACGATTCGCACGTGGAGATGGAGAGTATACAAGATGTCGTGCTTCAGCATCCAGAGTACCACGTCGTGGTATAGTGGGATGTGTTCTTTGGACCGGACGACGGCAGCATAGAAATGGATGTCGGTTTGCTTGGAGCTCGCTTCCGAGATGGTTGCAAGGAGAGACGGAAGGGGCGGGACGATAGGTTGAGGGAATGTCTCTTTAAATTCGATGGATAATCGAGACAATCTTGATAAGGTACGGTGAGAAGGGAGTGTCTCTTTCAGCAGAAAGGATCCGAACGTACGGGGTATCGAATTTAGGAGCGAGGGTAAAAATGGTCTTTAAACAGCTATGAACGACGTCCACGAGCTTTGCTCTTCTGTGATGAACAAGCAAACGGACGGTTGGAAATACTTCAGACTCTAGATCCCAATCCAACAGACTAGCCATGTCTGCAAGCCTGAGAACGACGATGTTTAAAACGATGATTTAGGCTAAAGACGAAACATACGATAGAGTAACGGATGCAGTTTCCAGAAACTTGATTAGACGGTCAGCGTGATCTCTCTCGTCAGGTCTCACGTGTGGGCCCCTGAGATTTGTGTACGGATCAAGAGTGTCGTCGGTATCGAGAAGCAGCAGGCTCTTCCATGGCGCTAGCGCAGGCAGGCGCCACCCAAGGCTAAGATCGCGGCCCCATACCCTTTCTTCATCCTCGTCATCCTGATGGTCTAGAAAGTCGAGTTCGTACTCGTCGTTATGTAAAAGGTGGTCTAAATAAGGTGGAAGTTGCAACTCCAGGGGGAGATTGTTGAGTGTGATGCATGCCACTGTGGATGATTTAATGGATTCGAAGAGCGCCTTCATTGCTGCTGCGATGGAAGAAGATTGAAGGGCATGAGAAACAAACTCCGAGAAGGGCTCCCCTGATTTTATCAGTGTATGTTGATCAGAATATCACAATGTCTATACCTTTGGCGATGGATTCCGCTTCCAATGCACCTAGGGCGTCACACTCCGCTTCCACAAAGTTAGAAAGCACCTGCTCTTGGAAAAGCACTGCCGTGACAGTGAACGCAATTTGCTCATAGATAACATGGAAGTACTTGGTAATATTGCCTGTGCCTGACGACGAGGGATCAGGCAAATCCAGGACCAGAACGAAATGAAACATGTGTAGCCATGAGTTACGGCTCTGGGCCATCGAGCGTAGTTCCCCATTTACAGACTTGTCGGATCTGTTGTCGTCTGCATCGCGATTGCGCGAACCTCTTCCCCTGGAACTGGATTTACTTTTCTCCGCTTTGAAGCGCCAAGTCCCATCATGCCCTGCGGAGACTGGGTGGCCAACGAAAGCTAGGTCGTCGATGACGAGCTCGAACTTCTGATGACAAAGGGCTGTCTCTGGACATAGCATCTTGGACAAGAACTGTGTTGGATAGTCAAAGATTCTGTGATACTCGTCGGTCACTGCGCCGTCTTCGTATTCATCGTCGAATGGATCGCCTTTTGTGGGTGAATTGCGGCCGGATGAAGGAAGCTGGGTGCTTCTGGAAAAAGACCTTGTTCGATCATGTACTACAGAAGGGGTCCGCCATACGTATTCGTCGGTATCCTGGAGAGGGTCAGGACGGGAGTGTTCATTTTTCTCGGTGAATGTGTTCGCGGAGCGAGAGGAGATGGCATTATGATGAGCTGCCCTCCATGGATTGTCGACCTCAGACCCGCAGACATGGGGTAATGGACGGATGAGCCTAGAAGACGGCTCGGGTATTGGTGGCCATCTGAAAACCAGACTAGGTCCCTTTGCGGAGGAGTTGACGAGCAAGAGGGCCAAGAGAGTTCCTGCCATTCAATGATCAAGCTCGAAAAGGAAGTCGGTTCGTCTTTCAATGCATGACATCATCCAGGCGTCGCACTCGAAGTCACCATTTCGCAACCTGAACAGGAACACCGATGTACACGGGTCGCATTTTGTCTACATCCATGGTCACGACTCGGTGGGTGTATGTCCGACCCGTGAGTGCTACTGCAACAGCCTCTCCTGAAGCATCTGACGGATGCAGGACCATCCAGGTCATTGTCCAGCTGTTACAAGACCATAATTTGTACGTGGTGTGCTACAACTCTCGGGGCGTCGGGAAATCGACCGGCTGGCCATCCTTCACCGGAAAGACAGAAGGCAGTGATCTAGAGGCGCTGGTGCAACAATTCTTGGAGAAACACTCGCAGGTCAACTCAGTGACCTTTATCGTGCGCCGCTTTTGAAAACGTGTGCTTGAGAATGTCACGGCGAGCTGAAACAACAGGGATATTCTCATGGTTCGCTGATTGCGACGCTGCACCCCGTGTTGCCTGATATCAAGACTTCATACGTGCTGCTTTCGTACCCTCTCGGACCGAGGGGATGGTTGACCATGTTTCATTCGACGATGTATTCATCCGCACTGACAGCCCTGCTGCGCGATGCCCGCGTCCGGCTGCTCGTCGTTCACGGAGATCGGGACGAGTTCTCGGGCTGCTCGCAGTATGAGAACTGGGCCAAGTCACTCAACACAACGGAGGGGATCAGGGCACAGCTGAAGATAGTGATGGTGACGGACACAGGCCACTTTTGGCACGCTGGAACGTCGAGAGCGGCGCTGAGGAATGTGCTGGAGGCGTGGACCGATGATGGGGATGTTGCATCGCATTATTAGTTGTGTTGTATTAATTTTGGTCTTGTATCAAGCTTTGACGACAACCGCAACCATCGCCCTGACCACACTTCAAGTTACTTATTCAATTTTGTAGTCCTTCTTTTCCTTTCATTTCAACTCCTGGCGAGTGAACCATGTCTGTTCCTTCTTTCTCCTTCACATCCGATCTCCAACTGACATCGCTCCATCGCGGGTCATAGGCCTTTACCCGACGAGAGACCGCGTCAGAGCGTTGCCAACCTCATCGGCCGCTTCGAACAGCAAGGAAAACGCCAGGTTTCACCCGCTTCCCCCGTCGTTCCACGGAGCTCCAGTGTCTCGTCACAGATAGTCGGCGATGCTGGGAAAGAAGAAGTCAAAGAGAAGACAGAGTGGCCACCGAAGGCCGCGGCGTCTCCTGACATTAAACCACCAGTCGTGCCTATTCTATCCAGTCCACCCTCCAGCATGTCCAAGTCCCCGCTAGCGAGCCCTCAGCCCATCCCCGAACCTCCTCTCCCCGCGGACACCACTCCCACTCCCACTCCTGCGTCTCCAGAACCTGTCCAGTCGCCCCCACCCAAGGGAAAAGCGGTTGCTACCGGAAAGCCGACGCCCACAGCCGGAACGCGGCGCGCGGCGGCCACTCCCGCAAAGTCTCATTCCCCCATCCGCAACAGATCCTCTGGCAGACCGTCATTTGGCTCGCCTCCCAAGACCTCTCTCCAGTCATCTGTTTCGCAACCTCTTCGGCCCCATCATACTGGCCAGTCTGCTACATCGAATTCTTCCACGGTACGCCAAGCGCGTCCGGTTCCTAGAACCGCTCCGTCCACCCCGTCGCGTCCCAAATCATCAGCTGCACAAATCGCTCCTGTTGCGAGACCAAAGACGCCATCTACCGGTCTATTTGCTCCTACTGCTGCGTCACTGGCGCGTTCCCGCAACGCCCCGCCACCACCTCCTCCACCAGTTAAGAAAGTGACCTTGAGTTGCGACGCGGCGGAGAGACTAAGCAAACCTACGGCTGCATCATTATCCAAGGCACGCGCACCGGCTCCTCCTGTTTCGAGTCCTCCAAAAGTGGTGAAATCTAGTGCCCATGCCTCGATTCGAGGGCCGTCGAAGTTCAAGGTTGGCCGGACGACCGTGAAGCCAGAGGCAGCTCAGCCCAAGGAGGAAATCAAGACTGCTCCTGCTCCTGCTTCCTCTGAGCCTTCCCATGACTCTGATCCCCTCGTGGCTGATCATGTGGCGAACGGACATGAATCAGAGACTGCCACGTGTTCAGATGTTGGTTCACCAGATGCGCATGACCAGTCCAAGGCCGTCAATACTCATGATCCCACGGCAGATGAGCATGTGCACTCTAATCTCGAAGTTCTTCCTGAACAACAGGAGACTGGACATGGCATCGAGCAAGACGTCCACGAACTCGTTTCACATGATCTCCCGGAGGAGGAGGAGGGCGAGGGCGAGGAGGGGGAAGAGGCACTAGTCCGTTTGGAAGTCCATGAGGACCACGTTCCCGAACCCGCTGAAACGCATGCTCCTGGAGTCATCGGCAATGGAGTCAAACATATTGGTTCCGGAAACGACATCGAAGACATCATCAACCTTCTCGAGGGTGCTCCGCTTTCAAAGTCGCGTCCACTGAGCATCGTCAGCATTCCCGATGAAAATCCCGACGATTATTGATCGCTCTGTCGATTATCATGCTTGTAGATGGAGATCCATAAATTTGTCTGTTGGTGGTTAGCCTCATCCTCGATTTCCGTGGTGCATTTGCATCACCAACCAATCAGGACGGTTCATCAGTCCAGTCTTTTTCAGCTACGATCGTTTAGTTTTGCTGCGGTTTCTCGTATCATTTGGCTTGGTCCTGTCACTCGAGAGCTTACTTTACACTATCACTTTCGCATGTATGCTTTTACTCTCAAACACATGGATTTACTTGGAACATCGCTTGATATATCTCAATTCCAGTCCAGTTACTAGCTAAGTTACAGTATGTGGCAAGAAAGTGTTTGACCCGACTTAGGCATACAGATCCATAGCAGGAAAGCACGACGAGAACGAGTTCGGAAAAGTGTACTTTATCTTCCTTTACGCATGTTGGCCAACTTCACGCCGAGGAGGTTTCGGTAAGGGACGCGACCTTGACCCTCTTCCTGAAGCCTCTGGTAATCAAAGATTTAGCAAGCAGCGTTTGGCAAAATGGGACACCTTACCCTCAGCTCGAAGAAACACATCTTGTAGCCTTTCTTCCCTTGCTTCATTTCAGCCTGACTAAGAGTAAGAAAAGCCGTAACTTTGATGTAGAGGTGGTACCTACCGAGTCTACGACGTAAAGCCCATCATATCTGAATCTAGAAGGCAATGTGAGATTTCGCATAACACCCGCCTCGTCACAAGCCTCACCCTTCGGCGGGCGACCAGTTATTGGTATCGTCTTTGCCTCGTATGACTCGTACTGGTCGTTTTTTCTCGAAGGAAATCTAAAGGTATGTGAGATGACGTAATTCATATGTTTCTCTATTGCAAACTCACCAGGAGAGCTTTGTTCGGAGGATCATCGAATGATTGGTTCGCATATTGGTACTGAACGACTGTTAGTGGCATAAAGTTGTCGGAAAGAATAGACACACCCCGCTCCTTTGTCCTCCTGATATTGTGTCATTGAATGATCGCATTGAACTATGGGGTGGACATACCTGAGCCAACATAAGTGCTGCAAGACGGTGTGAGAACAATGTTTAGATAGCGGGAGAGCGACATACATTTTCTCCCCCCTGTCATTGTTGTCGTCGTATCCACCGGAAAGACAGATCGAAAATGCGCCGCCATCTTCGCTCGAATCTCCGTGTATTCCAGCCTGAGTCTGTGCATGCACGCCAGCTTTCCACAACGCGTTTCTGGGAATGCGGACTTGAATCGAAGCCTGACAAGAGCGAAATAAAGGCATACCTGTCTTTGAAGCGATGCCCAACGGGATAATCGGGTATATGTCCGTATACTCTTCCGCTGAACGATATGAGCACAGGTGGAAGGGACAGTACACAGACAGACTCACGCTGACATTGCACCTGGTATGAGGAGATAATGAGGACGAGACAGTTGTATTTATCATAATTAGCGCGTCGAGACCAAATATACGCAAATAGATACGAACCAATCACGACTCTAACTCGATGTATTATGGGCACTGTTAATATGGTGATTGTAAGAAGTCAAAGTCGCGCGAATGAATGCCTTTCAGAACCCTTTTATAAGTACGATATGACTCGGACAATAGAGTTCCGTAATTGGACAAAGTAACACAGGTTCACGAGGGTGGGAGAAACCGCATCTCCTTCTCACCGAATGCATTCACCCCCTTAGTTTCAATAAAACCAAGCCGCTCGAATAATCTGATACTGATTCCGTTTTCTTGGCCTATCCGCGCCACCAGACTTTCTGTTCGTATCGGAAAGGGGAGGGGAGGACGGGGCATCGACGACAGCGGTGAGGTCGCAAAGGATGCAGGCGATGCAGTCGCGAAGGACAGCAAAAGTTTCAGTGCTTCGAGCGCGAAGCCCCTGCCTCGATAGTCTTCCTCTATGGTCAAGTAGATATGACTTGGACTGAGAAGACAGACTGTTACGGAACATACCTGCGATCATCACCCCGACTTCTGCTTCAAAGTCTTCATCTCCGGGACTACCTTTGAGAAACAGATTCACATCACCGACCATGGGAAGGGATGTTACGTCGCCCTCTCCGTTTGCGAGGATGATGAACGTGAGCTCTACCCACGCGGATGAGTCATAAGCCAAAGTGAGCCTGGGGCAACCAACTATCGTGATCTTCTCGCCAGCACCCTACAGAAGCCTAGGTTTTGTCAGAGTGACTCGGTCTCGCGATTTACGTACTCTCCATCTCATAGACATCCTCCAGAGTGAGCGGATCTGTGCCTGTGTCCTTGAGCAGCCGTGGATCGGACATCCACCGGTGATAATTCTGTTAGAGGACAGACGTAAGACAAGGATGAGGGTACGAAAACTGTATACCTGGACATGATCTGGGGTGGATGGTACGAGCACGACGTGTTGACCCCGTAGTTGCATCTTCGTAAGTTTGGAGTCCGCGATCACAGGAGGTCTCTTTCCATTTGTGCCGACGACACGCACGTCTCACAGACTCACACAGCGCATTCAGCAGCGTCCATCACAACATGCTCGGTCGGATTGTTCACTATGCCGCAGACGCCATCTTGGTGTCGACCGTCATCGCTGGCATTCGACGTTCCAGTGGGTTCACGTGCGCTTCATTTTTTTTCCCACTTTTCGATATCTCAACGTGGACCGTAAGCATCGAGACGAACAGGATTTCAGACGCAAACCTTCGCTCCTTGGCCGAACGTTTTCTTGGTGTGGGGGAGACTGTGTTTGACATGGCGCAGGGAGTTGCAATAAACAGCGAATACTTCAAGAAGGATTCGAGAACGTAGCAGGAGTTGGTGTCTCCGGCGTTGAGGATGGTGGACGTCGCTTCTGGACTGTAATTTATTATGACCAGGCATCTGACGTGCGTTCTTCATCGTTCTGCCCCACACCATGAGACATGCTCCACCATGCAAGTGCCTCGAGTTTCGTATTGCGAATCTCTTTGTTTTCCTCTAGAACCACCATACTTCCAAGTAATCCAATGTCCGGACAGCCCTGGCCCGGGGCGTTACGCTTCATCAGTATGGTCAACCCTGATATGCACACGATCGGGCCTGCGTAGTCCTCCGAAAAAGGGGACCCGTCTTTTGACATTGCCTTGATCAGCGAACAAGCACCGACTCAGGCTGTACTGCTGATACATTTCGGGGCATGCGTGCTGGGTCAGGGGGACTAATGAGTTTAGTTACATAATTAGTACAGGTTCAATTAACACCAAAAGACTAGATGTTCTCTTCTGATCCACTGCCTCCACATTGAGCCTTAAGAACAGGCCAGACGGCCAGATTTTGGCCTTACCATGATCTCAAACTTCCCTCAACAACCACGACCAGTTCGACATGGTACTTTTCTCTTTTCGACCTTGTTCGCGTCTCGCATTCATGTTATCTAGGTCAACAGACCGTCTTTGCCAGGCTACAATCTCTCTTCCCCGCTGCACCCGGAACAGCCGCTATACCAACCCTCCCTCAGAATGACGTTTCATTTCCACCCCCGAAGTTCCAATCTTCTCGGAGGCACCCAAAGTTTCTCAAGATCAGGATACTGACCTGGAATATGCACGACTCGCTCCCAAAAGTATGTCTGAAGCTATTCTTGCGAATTCCACTCCATCTGTTACGCAGGGCGACTTGCAAGAGCTCCTCGGTGCAGTGTTGCCACAAGGAAACGCCAGGCGTACCCCAGAAGACGTGTCGGCCTTCCCCATTCTGCCCTTGGAGGCTGAACATCCATATCATCTCATCGTGGTGTGGGTGGTTTCAGCTCGTTTGCATCCTAACCGAACTTATGTTCTCCTGAAGCGCCGGCCAAGAATGCCCAAGCTCGTCTGGTGAGGACGTTTGACTGTACTGCTTGCTTTGTCCTGGACGTTTCCGCAGGTATACCTATGGGTCTTGGTGCTGGCATCAAACTCGGAGTGTCGGATAAGGAGAAAGACAAGGACAAGAGTGACGACAAGGACCACGAGAAACACCCCCATCATTTGCAAAGCGTCAAGCGCAAGGACAAGGACAAGGAAAGAGAGGATCCTTGTCGTGGATGGAAAAGCTCCGACGACCTTCCAGACGAAATCGTGGTCAACTTCCATCAGGGTGGTTGGACGTCTATGCTCGAACACTGGCTGTGCCATCGAACACAAGCAAACCAAGTAAAAGGCGAGCAGGCGCCCAGGGACGTTGCAGCGTCGCCAAAGCGTCAGTCACTCCATCGTCGCGTGACCGTCAAAGAGTCGCAATTGGGACCTTACTTACCCCTGGTGAAAGAGAGGATGATGGGATTATACCTTGTAATATACATACATAGAGATTTGCGTGACCTTGTCCAAGGTATGTTTATGCTTATTTGAGAATGTTACCAGCTCACATTCCTCACAGGATTCTCGAAATCAGCCGTTACCGCCGGCCTCATCGGTGGGCGTGTTGGTAACAAGGGTGGCGTTGGTATTAGCCTCAAAATCGATGGTTCCACCTTCTTGTTTTTGAATGCCCATCTCGCTGGTGTGTGAGATGTTAATGCATCCATCCATTTCTTCATACCATTTTGCAGCACATGAGGGCAAGCTTCATCATCGGCTCGCAAACCTGGCGAAAATCAAGGTCTACTGTTTGGGTTGTGTCACATGCTTCTCACTAACCCTTTCCTAGACTGCGCTTACGGTGGATGATTTCCTTCAGCCCAACGACCCCAGAACAATGCGAGAAGGTGATCCGATAATGTGCGAGTTTCCCAACAGTGTGGTCTTACATACCCTTTCTAGATATCACGGACAAGTTTGACTACACGTTCCTCTGTGGCGACTTGAATTTCCGATTAGATATTACCCGATTGCACGCAGACTGGCTGATTTCTAGACATGGTAGGTTTTTCGTAAATTTCTGTTTCATGAGCGCCAAGTATAGTCACTCGAAGATTACGCACAGGCGTTTGCGTTCGACCAACTAAAACGGCAAATGGAGACGAACTCGGCATTTTCTGGGTTCCGAGAAGCACCTATCGATTTCCCACCAACCTTCAAGTACGACGTTGTTAGTCGTTCCAAAACAAGACAACGACGTAGTCGACGTTCCCCCATTGACGGCAACGAGACTGAAAGGGAGGATGAAGAGGATGTTGAAGGTGAATCGCGCTCGGTGGCATCGTCTATGTGGACCCTGCACTCCAAGGCCGTTGTTTCTGAGCCCGAAGAAGAGGATGGTTTCACTGCGTTTCCATCGAACCCGAACCTGGCCGAAGGTGGACGCGCGGCCTTGGCCGCAGCTGCGCAAAAGGCAAAAGCAAAGTGGAAGACACTCCTCGCGCCGACAGTAGTCCCGGTATCTCATCCAGCCTCCCCTGTGGCTAAGTGGCTACGGAATAGGCGCGGTTTGCTAGATGTCGCGGCGAGATCGAAATCTCCAGACATTGTTGCGAACCCTCCGTCTCCAGTACAATCGGTTGAAGATATCCCGTCGAGCCCCATTGACGTTCCGGCCGACCCAAGCCAACTATTGGGACCACCTGAGAGGCAATGCATCATAATACCTCGACCGTCGTCGCGGGGTTTTTCCACCAAGTCTGCCCCTTCAACGCCCATCGAGTGTCTCCGTGGTAATGGAGATGAAATCGCTGTCTATGATTCTTCTCACAAACAACGAGTTCCCAGTTGGTTGGTATTCTTTTTACTAGCCAAGTTGATCGATAACGATAACGGGATCGTTTCAGGTGTGACCGCATCCTTTGGAAGTCGACTGTCAAGCCTGATATCGGGGACACGGAACCGGATATAGCGGAGGTGGCGAGACCACGGACTCGGGTCGGTACTTTGATCTCTCAAGCGATTCGGCCGTTCGCAGCCAGGGTTCGGTGCGACTCGGGAGGCTCACCGAAAGCGGACTCTATCTCCTCCTCTACCAAACAAGACTATTTCAGTCGACCGGTGGCGAAGACGGCCGGGGGAATCCGTCCGCTGTCGTTGAACATACCCAAGGCACCTCGGCTTCACGTCCGAGCCAGATCGACGGAAGCGGTGGATAGGATTGAAGACCATGGTCGTGCGCTCGTCCCCACACGACCGCCAACGCGGAGTTCGGACATCTCCACGCGTGCTTCTTCCGCTGACGTTCCGACGACCCAGAAAGCTTCAGATGCAGATTCTGATTCGCCATCCGTCCCGTCGTTTTCGGTGCCTCAGAGTAATGGTCACTCGGAGTGTCCTCCCCCTGTTCCTCCCAAGGATCCTATACCGACACCGCCCTCCTCTGGCCGCTGGCGGTTGTTCGGGTTCCGACGGGACACTGTTCAGAGTGTAGTTACTCAGGAGTCTACTGCTACGGCAGTCAACCCCACGCCCCAGCCCGCCAAAGGGGATGTTATCTGTTTGAGTTACAGCAGTCTGGACGACCGAGGGATGCGTCTCTTGGAAGGTCGAAGTGACCATCGGCCAGTGATTGGATCTTATGCTGTCTACCTATAACCATTCTTTTCGTAGTCGATGTATGTTCTTTCGTTGCATCACATCCATTGCTTTACTTTTTCTATTAGCCTCGAGATTGCATTTCACGCAGCGATAGCCTCGAGGGCATCGCTGTAGGGTAATGCAACGTATACGCACTCATTGGACCTACCATATACAATAATTCAATTTAACTCATTTTTCAATTTCTTTGCTGCCAGATTGTCTTGTTAACGGTACATACAATAGAGCAGAGGATTACGAAGAAATAGTGACCTCGACCTCTACACCGGGTTCCAAGCTGATGGAGGTCTAAGGGATTGATATCAGGCTGGGTAAGATTATACGTGCAAAAACAATTCCTACGATTTGCTTGACGATCTCACTCGAAGAGTGCAGGTCGATAAGACGTTTGTGAATCTTGAGTTCGTAACGATCCCAGGTCTTTGAACCTTCACCACAAGGCTGAGAACAAAAAAAAAAGTGAGGGATCGCACGAGGGAGTAAACGGGGGGAGAGGGAGAGACGAACAGTTTTGCGAGTGGTGATCTTGAGGACCTTGGTCGGAAGACGGACGGGCCCCTTGACGCGAAGCTGCTTGTCTTTGGCGCGGTTGATGAGGTCCGCCGAGACTGCGGGGGGAGGAGCAGGCGTGTTGAGCGACACATAAATATTTACTCAACAATGGAACACCGGCGCACATTTTTCCAGGTTTCGAACGTTACTGCTCGTGAGGGTGATTCGGATCTTGTGGATTTTGGCGGTGGGGACGGCGCCGGCAGCGTCGTATGCCTTCTCGTCCTTGGCGACGTAACTCATTGTTGATTGAAGGAGTCAGAAGGTGACTAGGATGGGAATGAAGAAAGGAACTGGCGTAGAACGAACGAAGCGAACGAACGTACCCAAGGTGATGATGATGATGGATGATGGAATATTAGAATTAAAGTTCACTCTTCGGCATCCACCGTGAGTTGTGACTCTCATGCAGGGCAAGTACGCCGTTCGTCCGATGGGCCCGTCTCGCTCATAATCTTGCCAGGATTCAACAAGTATTACCCTCCGGACTATGACGGCGAGAAACACAAGAGTCTCAACGCCTACAGAGGTATCTCCTTCTTTCCCTTTTTTTTTTTGTCGTCGCGGCGATTCATGACATCGTGACGACAAGGCAAACATGCCCTGGGTGATCGTGCCAGGAAACTCGACAAGGGCATCCTGATCACCCGTTTCGAGCTTCCGTACAACATATGGTGGTACGCCATCCCCCTCCTCCTCCCTGTACGCTCCCCCCCCCCATCGCAACAACACAGCGGAACGTGCAACAACCACATCGGCATGGGCGTACGCTACAATGCAGAGAAGAAGAAAATCGGGTCGTACTACTCCACGCCCATCTACTCCTTTCGCTGCAAATGCCACCTATGCGATGGCTGGTTCGAAATCCAGACGGACCCCAAGGTATGAAATGAAAAAAAAAAAAAAAAAAAAAAGGCAATGTGTGCAAAAGTTCGCTCTGACGCCTCCCCAGAATACCCGCTATGTCGTTACAAGTGGTGCGAGACAGAAAGACGAGGAATGGGATCCTGAAGAGAACGGCGGTTTCGCAGTACACGGCAAGCCCCTCATTCCGTCTTCTTCCCCGACCTCTTCTTCTTACCAGCCCCATAATAGACACAGCAGGCAACGCGGGACCCGCAGATCCGCTCGCAGCCCTCGAAAAATCAACCACGGCCCAAGATCACGTCAACAAGGTGCAAATCCCCCGGTTAGAGTCCTTGCAGGAGGTCTCCGATCGACACAACAACGATCCATACGTCCTCTCTTCCCTCGTCCGCAAGCGGTTCCGTGCGGAAAAGAAGATCGACGCAGCAAAGCGCGCGGCGGACGATCAGCTCAAAGGAAGGTACGGGTTGCCGGAAACGTTGTCACTCGCGGCGGAGGACGACGAATCTAAGCACGCGGCTCGGGAGGAGTGGGAAAGGGGCAGGAGAGCATACGAAGCGCGGACGAGCATCAGGAAAGCGAGGCTGTCCGCCTCCACCCTTTCTTCGTCCCTTTCGTCGCCGAGTTCGTCTCAAGGACGTGATCCCCTTGCTTTGTTGAAGGCACGGGTGCTCAGCAATACCAATGCTCGCCAATCTCGTGCCTTGCCAGATTCAAGTAATAATCGATAGACGATGTATCATTGCCATCATTTCATTGTAAAATCACATCACGCACCATACTCAGCTTGTTAGCTATCCATTAAGAGACAAAGGTCTGAGCAAGAATACGCGATAGCAGAGTGGAACAACATTAGGAATACAGAGCAGTGACACATAAACCAAGAAGGAGATAATAGGATAACAGGGGGGGTAGAGGCAGCTGGACGCACTCGAAGCACATCACCGCAATCGAGTAAACGAAAAAAAGAAATCAGTATATCCAGCATAAAGATGGAGGCAGATAAATAACCGCAACGCGCAAACCAACAAAACCGAATCATGATGTAAAAATCGCCCATGGCTGGTCCACTGTATGCATAGGGCCCTCCCATTTCCAGTTATCAGTTTGATAATATGCTAACTCGCCTCCGTCGATCTCTCTCAGAGATCCTAGTCGAAGAGGATCGGAACGATCGCTTGTCTCCTCGATTTTTGCTTTATCGGGTGATCCATTATTCCCTAACAGATCACCCTCCGACCCCGACTCTGGGCTGGGATTCGCTTCGGACGAAGGCACAAGATCGGGCGTAGGCGCCTTGGAATCGTTGTCCTCGTCGCCAAGGTCCGCAAAGGAAGAAAAATCGATAAACTCCAAGAATGCATCGTTGGCAGGACCCATATGAGGCGACAGAGCAGTCGGTGGTGGTCCCGTGTCCCCGGCTCCATGCACTGCAAGCGCAGCTGCAGTGGCAGCTGCGTCGGCGGGGTCCTGAGAAACGCCTGCCAAGATCTGGTCCAATGAAGAGGCGATGTCGTGATGAATCTCGTTGTCCGTAGTCGCACTCATGGCAAATAGCTCTTTCATGCGATCAAAAAACGCGGCAGCATCATCCTCAGTCTTGATATTATCCAACTCCTGCTGCTTCTTTAAAAGCGCCTCACTCGTCTCTCCCTCCCAATCTGTCTTGGCCTTCTTTGGCGATGGCGCATTACTCACCTCAGCCTCAGAAGGAGCCACGCTAGTGAAGGTAGAGACATCTTCTTCGGGAGGACGCTTGACACCAGCCACAACAGCAGGAGCCGCTTCCGGCGTGGCAGGTCCTTTGCCCGCCGTTGACAACTTCCGGGCAACTCGACCTGCAGCCTTGCCCCTGGTAGCCGCCTTCGAGGGAGGTGACTTCGGGGTCTGGGGCGAGCCAGCTGTGGTTTGGGGGGTAGGTGCATTGGTGGCGGGGGTGGATGATGATGCTGCCGCGGGAGGAGGGGTGGGGGATGCAAGGCTAGTGGAGGCTGGCTGAGCTGATGGGCTACGAGGGATGTGAAAAGGCTTCTTGGTCGGTTGTGACACGGACAGTGGCTGAGGTGGGGGTTGGCTAGGCTGCGAATGTAATTGTGGTGGCGGGGGGGGCAGAGTCTGGGGGTGGGCAGGCGGAGGTTGCAGAAGCGTCTGGTGGGGCGGGGGGGGGGGGGGGGGGGGCGGGGGGGGGGGGGGGGGGGGGGGGGGGGGGGGGGGGTTGGAGAAGGGTCTGTTGGGGCGGGGAGGGGTTGGTGGAGACTGGACGTCCATTATTCATGGGTACAGGGGGGACTATCTGTGACGTGTTCTGGGCGGGTGCTACCGCGAGAGGAGAAGGGGCGGTTTTACGGGCGGAGAGAGCAGCGTACTGTTGAGAATTGGCAGCGGCGGCCATGCTGGACGCCTTCATCGCGCGCCAACGGTTCTCAAACTCCTCGTTGAGCTTATGGATTTGCACCTGCATGTTCCGCAGGTTCGCCAGAGGGATTATATATTGCGGTGAAGAAGTGGACAAGAGTTGCCGTTGCCTCGCCACCGTCATCACCTAAGGCGCGAATCATCGGCTAAGGACGACAACAACAAAGAGACGAGTTGAACTCACAATGGCAACATATTTGCGGAGAAGTTCTTCGCTTTTAAAAACCACGTAATACATATGCAGTCTCTGATCCATATCTGCAGTCATCTTGTACACTTGCTCTAGGACTTGATTATACTCTAGTCGCTGCTCATCCGGGACGTGGCATTTACCCATTCCGGGGAGACCTAGCAAAAGGCATGAGTGGCAACAAAGAAAATATCGAAGAAGCTCACTACGTTGTTGAAACACAGTTTTGAGCTGATGTATCGCCATGATCGCGTGCTGGATTTGATCCTGTGTCGGTGGTTGCTGATTAAGTGCGGCAGCAGCATTCTCGGGAACAAAGTTTCCGTTTACCATCTTGCTCTCGGTCGACGGCATACCAACCATATTGTTCGCTCCAATCGTTTGGTGAGGACGCTGAGCGCCAGGTTGCAAACCCATGGCTGGTTGTTCGGGCACGTTGGACAATTGACCCTGCGCATTGGTATTGTTCTGCTGTTCCTGTTCCGCATTCCTCTTAGCAAGGAGCTGCATTTGTTGATGCTGGTAAACCTTCGCAAGTTCTGGACGATGGCGGTCCACGAAAACGATAAGTTGGTCGTGTACACGCTGAGCACGCATATCTTGGACACTCGTATGCGCATACCGCGCTGCCGCCGCAATGATCTGCGGGTTGACACTAGGGCGGGAGCCGTTTGGAGGCATCTCCGTAGGGTTGTTAGGCAAGCTAGCAGTCGCGTTGTTACCAACGGGCAGGGAATTGGGATTTATTTGGTGCATCGACGGCTGTTGCGGTGACCCCGTCCCTGAACGGTTTTTGACCGTCATAATATAGGCATTCTCAAAGTGCTGAAGGCACTGTTCGTACGTGTTCTGGAGCTGTTGGGCGATTCCGGGTCCGGACCGCGTTGACTCAGGATCGTTCCCAGGGAACTGAACGAAGCCTAATCGACCGCCAATGACGGCCCACATATCTCGTTGAGTGACCTGGCCAAAATTAGTGTCGATCCCAAAATAATCTTGTGCTCGGGTAACTAACCGATGCTGCACCATCTTCATGCATGACATGAGCATGCAACTGATGAAGGTCAACCAACCTGTTTTCTCCAATCGGCACACGAGTTTCCGGGTTTAAACCTTGGCTTCGACAGAACGACCTATAGGTGGATTCAAATCGCGCCTTGTCCAGAGGCATAATACCTCCGGCCGACGGCCGCGACTGATTCGGGGCTTTCTGGCCTCCGGGGGGCACGAAATTCCCTAAATTAGGAGACACAGAGTTCGGGAGTTGACCACCAGGAGCTTGGTGAGGGGTGTTCCCGGTTCGAGGAGGTATGGTATTTGGTCGTATCGGCGTGCCTGTCATGGGGAGTTGTTGGTTCAAAGGACCTTGGCCTTGTGCGGGCATCGGAGACGGACCATTGCCGGTAGGAATATTATACTGTGTCGCGACGGATTGGTTAGCCTGGTTCACAAAGCCTGGTTGGACCTGGGGGTTGGACACGGTTACTTGCTGAGGCTGTTGCGAAACGCCATGTATCATGGGGTTGCTACCAAGAGAGGTCAACGGTGATTGGCAGATTCCATGACCAAATAGACATACATATGAGGCACGTTCGAGGAAGGAATGCCATTTGCCATTTGCTGACTGAATATGGCGCCAAAAGTAGTCATAAACTTGTTATAAATCTCTTTCCGACCAGTAAGTTCATTGCGAGCTTGAGTTATCTTTTGCTGCGTGATAGGATCGATTGGGGTCCCACTGCGAACAGACTGCACGAGTGACGTCAAGTTGGTCTCCGACTGCGAGCATAGGTTGAACAGATAGGCCCTTCTCTCCTGGAACTCGGCCGGAGTCACGGTCCTCTTTGCAACATTCGGCTGTTGGTTCCCGGGAACCATTCCCTGATTGGCACCGGAGGGGACCATGGATTGTGCAGCAGGGTGAGGAGAACCGTGCATTTGATCGTGAGAAGGTTGCATGGAAGATGAAGCAAACATGTCCACAGCGGTCTGGTTCTGAGCATGCTGAGCGCCGAGACCGGACTGCTGGAGACGAGCGATTTCCTGTTGCTTCATCATATTGAGCTGGCGGGGAACACCGGGGTTGCCCATCGTATGCATCATGGGATTCATGTTGAAGGCATTCTTCATTTGCTGCTGGGTATTCATGGCCACGTTGAGGGAATTAGACGGCATGAGAAGCTGGGAGAGATTTGCCTGAGGATCATGAAAGACAGGGCCAGAGGGGTTGATCCGTTGCGCGTTGAGACCGAACGATTGCTGCATCTGCTGTACGATAGGTTGACCTTGACCATGGGAGAGTGCTTGCCCTCGCACGAACTCTTGCATCTAAAGAAGACAGACGTCAGCACAAACGTAATTACCAGAAAATTGGTTCGCAGAGAAACAAGGAATAATTTATCATACGGTGGGCGGTAATTAGAGGCTAGCTACGGGGCGATTGGAGGGAGGGAGGATTTACAGCAGACATCATTATCGCATACGGATAAGATATGCAACCAAGAGAGAATTTTCCCATACGAGGGGGCGGGAAAAAAAGCGCAGCGAGGGAGACTTGCCTGGTGGTGGTTCATCTGGGAAGAAGCTAAATCGCCCGACTGCTGAGAGCGGTATGCGTTCTGAAGCTGCCATATGCGAGAGTGCTCGGAGTTAGAGAGCGCCGAAAGCATCTGCGGGTCGGGCTGCTGTGACTGAGGGGGCTGTTGGGGGATCTGGGGTTGTTGAAGGGAAGCAGAGGTGAGGTTCTGAGGAAACATGGAGTACGGGTGCATGCGATCGGCCATTATCCAAAGTCGTGGGTTGAGCGAGCTGGATTGATGGCTATTTTGGAGCGCAATGGGGCGCTACGAGGGTCGGGACGGGCTCGAGAGACGAGGAAGGGCCTCGGTGAGCGTCGGTGATGAGGAAAGCCGTACGCAGCGACGGGGAGGGGGGAGGAGGACGGTAGCAGCAAGCACAGAGAATGCAGCTGGTGGTGGGAGCGAGGTTGGGTCCGACCTTCCAAACACCTGCTAAGCACAGACCATAACAGACAAAGTCGGACTTTCAAATCTTAAGTATACTTCAATATAAAAATCATTACATTTATTACACAAAATGGGTCCTCGGCACGCCTTGCCCTCACCCCGGTGGAGCATCAACATGCGAAGATCACCCTGGTTCTCGCCCGTGCACAAGGGGATGAAACGCTTTCCATGTGTCTTTATTTTGCTGCATATACCCCCTCGCACAGCCTGAAAATAATACTATTAGATGCGCTGTCAGCGCTGTTTGCATGTATTTGTTCTCACGGGTGCGACATTATAATAACTCATCCAAACGGTAAATGCACCACCTAAATCCTGCAATCCTTTCGTGACAATCAGGGCTTCTTCGGCTGCTCTGCAATCCGCTTCCGAATAGTCTCGATCACGGAGCTGACGTAGAGATGGTCGAATTGTTGTAGACAATCCTTGTAGACTTTCTCTAGATGAGCCGCTATTTCGGGCGAGGACCTCGCCGGTGTGCTCGCCGTCGCAGCCGTCTGGATAAACCCGAGACGTGCCCCAACCATGTCCCAAGATTTGCGAGCCAACACCTACGATAACGTCACCAAATCACTTCACGGCGAGAAAAACCAACTCGAGAACCAACCCTGGCAAAGCTTCCCTCTTGCATGATCGCGACATGCAACGCATACACATCAATCACAGGCTTGTTCGCACCAGGCATGACGACCGTCGTATTCATTGGAATAGACATTCCTTGGCAAAAATGAGTGTAAGCTGCATCAAAGCGGGGTTTGTCGAGGGCAGGAGGCATATATGTTGCAAGAGCAGCAAACTGTTCCGCCGTCGGATACGTCTGCGAGACTTGAGAGATGGCTTGGTTCAGCCGGAGTAACAAGTCCTCCCGGCGCTTGATCTCGAACTGCGCTCTCTGGTATTTGGCAGTCCAGGATGGCTCCTGAGTCTGGCTCGCTGAAGGTGTAGTGGTCACCACGGACGGCATAACATCGGGGGAACCAATGGTGGACTGCGCCTGGACCTCAAGGTTCGGCTGAGCCGCACGCAATTCGGCAGCGAACTTCTGCCAGGATTCGATCGATTCTTGGAGAACGTGCCTACGTTCAAGGAGCTCGAGGATGTTGTAGACCTTCGTGGGGGCTTGTGGCTGTCCCGGCGTGGAAGGGCCCAGCTGAGGCTGGGAAGATGATCGGCGAAGTTGTTGTGCATCCAACGAAGTGTCGGACGAGACCGACCGAATAACGTTTGGAAGGATAGGCTGCGTGGTCCCAGACGGTGCATCATCAAGCTTGGACTCCGTGGACGACCTTTGCATAAATCAATCAACGTCGTTTTATTTTGGCTGACAAGCCCGCCACCAGCATACCTCTTACCTCCCGCCTCCGAGCTGACCTCTGTGCCCCCGCCTTCGCACAGATTTTCTTCATAGAGCTCGCCGTTCTGAGCCATCTTGATGGCTCTATCAACTCTATCTAACAAATCTTTCCTGTTCCTCGCTTCGCCACGCACTTGCTGCATCTTGGAACTTGGTATGCCGGATCGGGCAGCCATTAAATGGAGGATGGCATCGTCAATGTGGGATATCGCTTTTTGGAGAAGAAGATTGCGAGCGCGAAGATTAGATACGAGCGTCGTACGAGATTGTAGGTCCACTTGCGAATCACCAGAGGCTGAGTGGGGTGGCGCAGTGGAGGGACGCGGAGGGACCTCGGATAACTTGGGTGTCATGGGATAGGGTCTAGAAGATGTGGGAGGCGATCGTGGCTTTGGATCTGGTAGTACCACCTTTGTCGGCGTAGGTGATTGAGTGGACGCATTTGCAAGTGGTGTTGCGTAAGTTGGAGGAATCGGATCTTGGTCAGGTATATTGCTACCACCGTCTGGTATCATGTAGCATGTGGGGTCTGACGTAGACAGCTGGAGGCTGATGGAAGACGGGTCTGTCAGTCCCAAAGAAAAAAGGTTGAAATGAGTAACGAGGAAACCACGCTTTATGAAGTAACCCTAGGCCAAATGGGCTACGCAGCCACCACGAACAATATATTTGCGACTAAAGTGGCAAAGATAATATTACGATAAATACAGGGCGCAATACATGGTGAGATGGTCCGTATGTCAATAGGAAGCACTTCCTGAGCTGTTCCCATCTTCTGTAGACTTGATCACGATGGCTGGACCTGCCTCTAATATGATGTCATCGTCGTCGTCGTCGTCATCGATGTCCTCATCTTGCTCGACCTGTTCGTCGTGATAAAATATTGTAGTTTTATTGGCATAGTGGCTTGGTAGCAGAGGGGATGCGGGATTCTTGGTAAGGGGAAGAGGGCCGACGGAAAGAATGTCTGCGTTTTCGTCTTCGTCTTGGAGAAGGTCTAGTGAAGGGTCGACCTCTTGTATACAGGCTACCTCACGTTTGAAGTAATAACGGAGGGCGACGGGTATCAGGACACCGACGACGACGGCAGACAAGAGGAGAAAGTTTCTCCAGGAAAATAGGTTGAAATCTGCGGCAGAAGTCATTTCGTCGAGACCACCCCCGATGGAAGTATGTATGACTGTGACACCAAATAAGCCGAGCCAGGTGCTTGTCCAAAATGGGAGGAGACCGATGCCGACATGGGGACAGACGATGTTGATGACCCAGTGTGGGGGAAGAGGTGCTATGCGGAGAATGATGAGAAAGGACATCATATTGTCCCTATGCTGGATGAGTTTGTCGGACCATGTGTCGAGACGGGCCTTCCAGGAGGGAAGAGTGAGGAGGGCGGGGCCGAAAGCGGCGCTGATGAAGTAACAAAGGGCAGCACCAGTTGCGACGCATGTACATGCGAGTGGTAGGGCGACGGGCACGCCCCAGACGGCCCCACCAAGAATGGAAAGGTACATGGAACCTGGGAGGGAGAAGGCCTGGACGCTGAGGCAAAGGGTAAGGAGGAGAAAGGGGAGAAAGGGAGGGCATACAATAAATAGGTGATGACATAACAGACGATTATTCGGACCGGGTAGATATCGCGATACTTCTTTAAGAGACCATTAAGGGCCTTGAGGTCGTCAAATGACTTGGGTAGATGCAGCATTGCACGATCATCGCTATCACGGGGGTAAGAGAGGGGGAGAGAGAGGGGGAGAAAGGGACGTACGGTTGGAGAGTGGGGAGGGCGAGGAAGAGGATACCACCGAGGAGGAGAGTCGCGATGATGAAGAGGGCGGCCATGCGGAGAGCGGCGGCGAGGAGGAGACGTGCGGATGAGCGAGCGGGGCGGGATTCATCGGGGAGGAGAGGGTCTGTATCGCGGACAGTGTCGAGCGTGTATTCAGATGGATTTGCGTGGTGCATTGGGGACGGGAGGGGGGGTGAATATTACATAATATTTATGTAAATAAACTGAAGAGCACGTGACTGACAACACAAAGGAAAGGATAAGCAGTGCGACGGGGGACGGGCGAGCCGTTGACGAACAGCGGGTGATCAGCGATGACACACATCCTCCCTCCCCACTCGGACATTTCTCTGCACACCGCTCTACACATGGAACAGCGACAACACGGCAGCACCAGCAACAACGACAGCAACAACGTCCCCCAGCAGCTCCAACAGCAGCTCCAACAGCCAGCTCAGCCCCAACAAGCGCCCTCCCAGGCCCCCAAGAAACGCAGAAAGCCAGACTCTCCCCACGACGATGTCGGCTCTCCCTCAGAACCAAGACGTCTCAGACGCTCCCATGAGGCTTGCGCACGCTGCAGGAGTAAGAAAATTAAGGCAAGTCCCGTCGGTAGTCACCGACCGCAAATCTCCGTTCGCCTGTCTCACTCCCAGACCCAGTGCGATTCAAAGCACCCAAAGTGCACTGCCTGTGCGACCGCAGGCGTGCCCTGCCAACAGGAGGACAGACACAGACAGACACTCACCCTCCGGGGTCACACGGAGTACATCGAGCGCCAAATCGCCCTCTGCGATGCTCTCCTCAAACGTCGTCTTCCTGGCTTCAGTCTCGCAAATATCGACGATATATGCGTTCGCGAAGGCATCGACATCGACGGCGCACCTCCTCCTCCCCCTGACTTCCAGCCTCCTCAGTTCCCCCAGCACCCCAATCAACCCCCGCCTGGCTCTCCGTACTATCCTCCCCTCGTCCCCCCCGGTTACCCCGCAGTCCCAATCTATGGCCCCTATCCGCCCCACCTCCCCATCCCAGGCCCTCCCGGTTCATATGCTCCCCACATGCACCCAGGCTTCCCTCCCCCTCCCCCCCAACACATGCAACCCCCTCCTCACCAGATTCAGCCCCATCCCCCCCACCACGTCCACCCTTCCCAGCCTACCTCCGTTGAGGTAAAGGGCCAAGACCCCCAGTCTCTTGACGTGTCAGACACCCGCGTACGTATTTTTTTCTTTCGTCACTTCCCTCTCCCCTCATTTTTTTCATAGGCCATCGCAAAAAGTTTCGGCGTACACCCCCTCATCATGAATGACAGCCAACTCGCCGCCCAAAACGACAGGGAGGATCTTGCCGTTGGCTCAAATGGTCTCTCATCCGGTCGTGATCAAAACCTCACAGAGACTTCTCCCCCTCGTGATCCCACTGTCTGGTTTAGTGTCTCCGTCCCAACTGCGGTCAATGGCGTACCGTCCCCGGTCGCTTCAAAGCTCACTATTTGGCTACCTAAAGACCGCGAAATGGTCAACAAAATCGTCAACGTCTATTTTTCTCATCTCAACCTTCATAGACCCGTCTTTTTCCGCTCCGACTTCGAACGTCGGCTTACCGCTCTCTATGATATGGAAAGCACCCAACATGATCCCGGTTTCGTTTGCAGCATGTATCTCATTCTCGCTCTCGGCACCTTGAGCGAACTCAACCATAAAGCCACTCTCGTCGACAACGCCATCAAGTCCCCTGGCACTACTCCAATTTCCACCAAGAAACTCATGCCGAGTGGTTGGCCCGAACACTATGAATTTTTTGAGCGTGCTCTTGCCGTCAAACCACATCTCCGTGTCACAATCACCAGCCTTCAGGCCCTCCTCTTGTTACATTGGTATCTGTACACAGAGGTATGTTTCTACATCCACGCTCCATTCGTATCGTATACCGAACTCCAAATCCAGCGACAAGGTCGTTCCTTGTGGCGCCTCGTCGGCAGCCTCGTTCGTCTATCCATTGAATTAGGTCTTCACCACGATCCCACATCGCAGAATAATACCTTTTCCGAGGAGGAAGCTCAATTGCGCATTCGATTGTGGGGAATTGTCATGGTCCATGATCGCGGAACCTCTATCCTTCTTGGCAGGCCACTCGCCATCGCTCCTTCTGACTCAAACACACCTCATCCTTCTCGACCCCTAACAGGCCAGCACTTGGATTATTCAGAACATTTCTTACTCTCACATCCTGTTGCCGAGATACAGGCCGATATTATCAACTCCCTGTACTCCCCGTCTAACAAGAGCGCGGATGCCGTAATGCGGCACGCAACTCGGATCATTAAAAGTATGATGGAGTTCCGAAGGCAATTGCCGGAGTGTTATAAGTACTACTTTGGCGGAACCGAGGATTGGTCGGTCGAAAAGAAACAGGAGCTAGTCCGTGGAATCACAGAGGATCAGGGACTCACCCTCCTCAAAGTTGGGATATCAAGAATATTGCTGCTCAGAGCTATCTTCAGTTTAAAAGAGCTCGATTACACGCATCGCTCAAGGGCGCTAGTTGACGGTGAGCGTCAGAGTTATTTCTTTTCCGACATGCTCACGCCTGGCTAGCAATCGTCACATCGCACAACGTCATCATCGTCCACAATCAGCTGATTCGGTTCCCTGATATCGCATTTTTCACCTCACCGATTCCACTCCACATTGCTGCGATGGTCATTCTTTATGGACACATGTCACACTGTGAACGCTTGCCACGACAAGTCATGATCGAAGACGTTTGGATGGCTCTCGACATGTTGCCTCGATTCCGGTGGCGTTGGGATCGGAAGGATCTGGGCGGTGGTCACCCTTTGATCTCCAAGCTTGCTGAAAAGGTCCTCAATGTCGACCTCCGTTCCGTCGGTCCTCCCAAAGATCCTATTTTATTCCCTGAGCTTGACTGGGACACCGAAAACGTTATCCTGGGTTCGCCATCGATGCGGTCCCCTCGGCAACCGCACTCGCAACAGCCACAACAAAAGACCCCGACTATGGCGCACCCTCCGTATCAGTCCGAGGTCTACGGACCGCGGACGGCATCTCAGAGCACTACGCCTGTTAAGAGTGCCGGTCCACAGGTTTCTCTCGCGATGGTTGGGGATAAGCTCGCGGAGGTCCCGACGGGCTTATTCTACCCCTTCTTCCCAGAGAACCCAGTGGGTCCGCTAGGCAATTCTCAAGGGCAAGGATCGAACGATGGTGGGAACAACGACAGTGGTGCAGACTATACCCAGTTGTTGGCAGCCGCTGCTGCGCAGCCCAATGGATCGAACGGGTCCTACGGGTATCAATCATCACAAGACACTTACATGCTAGAAGAAATCATTCCAGCCACCGTCCCGTCTAGCAGTCATGCGGGGGCGATCTGGATGAATGCCGTGAGTGCTTCACAGGGATTGTTTCGTTCTCACTGATATAAACTGGGTGCGCTGAAATTTTTTCTTCCACTCGTGTTTTTTTTTTCTTTGCTTTCTTTTCTTCAGAATCAAAAAAGCTTGTATTGACGGTGCCTGTGGTACTGTGTCATTACTCATTTCGACATTGCTCGCCGTTTGTTCTCTTTGCTCGCTAGTTTCGGTTTCCAATTCGCTCAGATGTGTCCTCTATCTCAAATTACTGCGCCACGGACAATTCTTGTACAGTACATTCTGTAAAAAGGCTCTCTTCGTCGTCCGTTCTTATTTCTCTTTATACACTACCAAATCCAAACGGGCCGTCTTGAGTCTTTCCGTGTGCCATCTCATATTCTTGATTCTTCTACGTCAACACACAATCAATTAGCCTAGATTTTCTTTTGACGAGAGCACATAATCATCATGTAACTTGGATTGGATCTCAGCAAAAGTGTGAAGTCAAGTGGTAAGTATGGCTAAGCGCTTCCCAGCCGAGACACGAGTACATAGTAGGCATAAAACGGGACCAGAATCCGTGCGAGATCCTCGAAGTCGGAGGCCATCCGACAAAACAAGACGAAACCGGTGTGGGAAGTGACCTAGGCCAAAACGCGTTCCATTCTGTCCAGGATCACATCAATACCCCTGATGAGGAGCACGACGCGTCTGGGCAACAGCGCAGCTGCAGCGGGTCCATCACGATCTCCATTCCGATCTCCATCGCTGTTGATGTTATGGCCATCGTCGTCTGCCGCCCTCCGCTGAGCGTCGTCCTCAGTCGACGATCGCGAAAATTCCTCCCTGGCAGAGTCTTGGATAGCCTTTTCGAGCGTGACGGGGAGACGAAGGGTGATGCGCGTGAGTTGGATGGTGAGACGGGAGCGACCGGCGATGTCGAGGTAGGGGAGTTGACGGAAGGCGTATTGGATTTCGAGGACGCGGACGAGTTCGGCGTGGAGGGCGAGGACGCAGGCGCGGCATGCTGGTGTATGGGGGTGATGATGTTCAGGTTACATTGAGGAAAGAGAAGGGAGAAGGGGGACTCACCGAGGATGCGACCGCGGACGTTTTCGAGGACGGATAATACGGCGTCGATGCCGTCGTCGCCGAGCTTGAGGGATGGGTTGAGGTCGCTGATAGCTTCTGGATATGGTCCAGACGTAAAGGTACGTAAGATGGGACTTCGTCTATAACTTATGTTACCTACGAAGTAGCGTGCGAATCATTTCGAGGTTTCCGTCGAGGTAGTCGTTAATGATGCCGAGAAGGACCCCTTTG
Organism: Rossbeevera pachydermis; assembly: GCA_038090155.1. Taxonomy (NCBI): domain Eukaryota; kingdom Fungi; phylum Basidiomycota; class Agaricomycetes; order Boletales; family Boletaceae; genus Leccinum; species Leccinum pachyderme. The sequence continues at coordinate 30,389 of JBBPME010000101.1, forward strand.
AGTGTCTCGTCTGCGTATCCGCAGGGATGCTCAGTGGAGCGCAAAAAGTCGGACGCATCGTCGTTTGGACGGGCATCGTATACACGTTTGAGAGAGGGCTGCGAGAGCACACCGTATGCGATAGAGACTTTCTGGAATGCGTACGTCGCATCTGGGTTTCCGGGGCACTTGCTGGTTCCGCGTGAGATGGAAGAAAGAAAAAAGTAAGGCGGGGTGGGGACAAACTCTGGATGGCAGGCTTTGCTGCGCGAGAGATAGGCCCGACGGAGGGTCAATCTGTCCGTGGCGGATGCACGGGAGACGCCAAGGATGTGGTAGAGGTCGTTGGCGGCGAGAACTTCGCGGATCTCGCGCGAACGGGCGTTTTCCTGGTCCTGTTCTGGAGGCAAGTGCTCGTGTGGAATCAGTAATGATGGCCAGTTGATGTATTCTGACCGGACGATCCCTGTCAGTGCGCCGTCCCTGTCAGCCGGGGAGGCGAAGAAGGGAAAACGCCAGTACCAAGACACTGAATGTGGAAAGAAGGTAAGGGGAGTGAGGAGAGAAGGAAGGAGGAGACATACCTGGGCTCAGCACGGATGAAAGCATCGGTGGGGAGACATGGACGACGATCTCGCCTGTCACTGGGACATTCAAATGCCAATGGCTCGGTGACAATGACGCGGCGATGTTTATCTTATCTTATCAACGCGCCCAACAGACTACAAAACTTGTTTATCGAGCGCTTCACCTCACCTCGCTCACCCATCACCGTCAGCCGGACAGCGGAACCCTGGCTGACTTCATCGTCCTTGCTACACGGCGTCAGCTCATACCGTCCAAAGGCCCAATTCAGGATGTGGACTCCGCTTCCTAGGCGCACGAATCCCTTGACCCTCCATACTGTCTCCTTTGATAACGCTCCAAGCGCATCCTGAAGTAGTCTTTCGTCGATACCCACTCCACCTCCATGCACGGTGACAGTCTGAACCTCATCGTGATGGGCTTCATTACTGAGAATGCTCGTCTCACGTGAAGATTTGAATAATTTGGTATCCACTCCAAACAGCAGATTTGGATCGACGCCATTGCGTCCATTACATTTGATTTTCGGTGTGGAATCATTCAGGGTATTGAGGTGATCGAGCACGACATCGAGTGCTCTCTCGTCGACATGCTCCCATTTATTCTAAGAAGGGTCGTAAAATACACGCCGCAGTTTACGAGAGCAACTCACGATGAGTATGATATCAGAGTAACTAGCCTGCATCTTGGCTGTAGGCGACGTATCTTCGTAACCGGAAAAGTTCTCTGCGTCTATGACGGTGACGATCGCATCTAGTTTGAGATCTTCGTTTGTCTCGATTTCTAATTCACGGATCTGGAAGGCCAGCGTGGCAGGGAAGGCAGAGCCGCTAACCCGATCAATTAGGGCGAAGCGCTGGATTCAAAATGACCTTACCTGCACTCTATGATGATACGGTCGGGACGATATTTCTCTAGGAGGGTGTGATGTTGATTTTTCATCTATCATGACGTTCGTGCCTACCTCTAATCTCCAGAAGAGCAGTCTTCATCTGGCCCACAAGTACGCAGCACCTGGGAACTGGCGTTTCACACAGGTCATACGGCTGCATCCAGACAATACGTACAGGCAACCATTGAGAATCTCGCTGACAGCTGTCAAACTAGACTGCTTTGCAAGCTGACTGTCGACTGCCAAGTTGCGATGGTGAGATGATAATTGCTAAGCGGAGAGACTCCCAAACCTTCGATATCTCCAAACTCGTTCTTGAGAAGTACGACCTTGTAGTCCTTTGGGAGATTAGGAAGTAAAGAGAGGATTATGGATGTCTTTCCAGCACCCAGAAATCCCGTGAAGACGGTGATTGGTATGTTGTCGGTGGGTATCTTCAAGTGCTCCGACATGATAGTATAAGTACTACTACCGTGTTGACCCGAACATCGACGGTTGGCCATGTCAACACGGAAAACTAACCCGCTCTTGTTCAATGCGTCCCACATCGCCGCCGTGCACACTTACCTCGCCTTCGCCGCATTCTTTTCCGCCCTCCTCCTTGGATGCGCACTCCACTACACGAAAATAGTAAAGAACGGCATCGCAGGGTATCCTGAAGAATGGTTTCCCTCTGTCTCCGCAACGTCAGTGAATGTGTTCGCTCTCGGCGCGCATCTTTTTTGCTCATACGTCACCCTTGTAGCATCGGAGACTGGTACCCGGAGCGCAACGTCTTTCAGATCCTCATTGCCATAACCAGCGGCCCTCGTTTCGCTCTTGTATTTCTGCAGTATTTCATCACTCGTGCATCTCCTTCGAGTTTACCCGGTTGGCTCTTTCTTACCGGCATCGTACGCACGCTCGCGTGTGGAGGCTGGGTCTACATCACGTCAACGGACCACCACGATGCTCATGATGCGCTCATGGTGCTGTATATCGTGTGCAACCTCCCATGGATGGTGGGAGGAATCGTAAATACCCCTGCTAACCATGTTCAAGTAAGAAGGAAAAGGTTTGTGTCCTTATTCCTTTCACCTCTCCATCTTCTCTAATCCCACGCTGACGCTGACAGGAAATCTGTCGCTATTGCGTAAGCGTCTCCCTTGATTAGTTTTGACCATCGCTGTATTCAGCAAACTAGTTTCTTTGCAACGATCGTTCCTCTGGTCTACTTCTTCATCCAGCATAGAGTACATAGGATACCTGGAGGTGTGACGCTTTCTTCGCTTTTTTTTTTTTTGGTGTAAACTAACTTTTTCGTAGCATATACGCATTTCGCATTTTTCGAATGGGGTCTTATCCTTTTGGACGTGCTCTATGACTCGATTTCCGCATCCGACTTCAAAAGTTGCAATTTACAGGTAAGCAAGCCTCGATCTCACTGTTCCTTTCCACTTACCTTGTTTGGAGATTGCTATTGGCATATCGCTGGACTCCAACATTCAGCATAAAGACATGTACAATCAATTGCAACGCCTCGTTTGATAGCAATCTAACGTTTTGGTATAAATAGACCGCTGCCCCCTACCCGTAACGAGAAATTGACGTCTGTTCATAATAACTCATCGGCATTGAATGGCAAATCTGCTGCTGCCGTCAAGACTTTGGTGAAGCCTGCCTCGGATGGACCTAAATCCGATGCTCAGGTTGATTCTGGGAGCTTGAGAAAGTCGACTTCTTTACAATTAAGACCTTGGCTGAGCTTCACGGCTGATGTTTATTTGTGTGAGTGCCGCGATTCACCTTATTTTGTGTCAAGAATCTGAAGTGCAATTCTCTGCCATTGAACTTACGGACCTGATTAGCATATTTATTCTGGTCCATCGTAACCTCTTTGCTTACGACACTGTTCTACTTTTCTGTCTGGGAGCTTGGTTTATCTGGCGCAGAAGCAGCGTTGTTCATATATCTCTCTCCGACTTTCCTCGGAATAACGCATCTCCGCAGATGGTCAGTGACCAGATGGGGTAGAGTTACATTAAGGCTGCTTTCCCTGGTTGGGTTGGCAGCGTATAAAATCGATAGTCCCTTGGATCGACTCTGGGCCGTTATTGTGGCCAATGTAGCTGTACTTCTGAGTCAAGTGGCGGATTGGACTGTTGGAGATGCTGCATATCAAGGATTTCGTTCGTCCTTTTTTTCCATTGCAAGAGACTGACAATGACTCGATCAATCCTGCAGTGTTAGGTTTAGGATTAATACTCTCGTCTCTGTCGAAGCACGCCAACCACTCAAACAATCCAGGTATGAGATTTTACTACTCATGTGCACCGACATTAACGCTGCGCCGTAGTCTGGCCCATGTTGAACGAAGAAACCGGTGGTTATAACAAGCTCGGAATGATACTCGCTGCTTGTGCCATTCTCGAACTAGCGACTCGTCGGTCCAGCCCTCCCATCAAGGAAGCGAAGTCAGACGTATCCAAGGGTGCCTCGAAAGGGGCAAAAGATGTGCCACAACACTGGATCCCTACGTCGATCGCACTGGGCTCGTTGTTCTTCACGCTGCACTGCATGTTCACCGACTCTAGCACTATCATCGCGTGGTCTTGGACCGGATACCAGGACGGTCAACCGAGAGGCCCGCTGCCACATCTACACGGAGCCATCACTTTATTTGCCCAATCTCTCGGCTTAATCATCCCAGCCGTCCTTCCAACCTCGGCTTCCTCTGCATTGCTCAGCCACCCTCTGTGGTTTGTGTACGGTTCTGCTGGCGCGTTTATGATGTATCGCTTCAGAGACTGGATAGGTTTTGTAGGCGGAATAAACTTCGCGATATTCTGCATGTCAATCCTCCCTTCCATTTTATCGCAGTCATCGGCGTGGCAGGGTGATAAAGCTGGCAGGAGATTCTTTGTGACATTCTTTGTCGCAATTCTCTTCTATCTTGCAAATGTGTGGACAGTGGCGTACGCCTTCGTGCCTGGGGGCATTTATTTGCGGGAGAGAACTGACCTGTACGTACCTCTTGCGCTTGCCCCGTCTCTTACTCAAAAATTTGCTCTCCAGAGTTCTCACAGCTCAGTTGGCTGCTATTTCGTTAGCCTTCCGCTCGCCATTCCGAACATCCCCCAAGCTCAAGCCTTTCCTTCGTCTTTCGAGTTCTGCACGCACTCATATTCCCGCCTTCTTGTTTCTCTTTTCCCTCGTTTCTATTCTCGTCACACTCCTGCGTTGGCCTGCTATAGGCCCCAGGCCTTTCAAGCCTGGGACCAGAGTCTTTAACGCAGGTATCTGGACCGTTCATTTCGGGATTGACAACGTAGGACATGACAGTCAGCGGCGTATTCGCGACGTAATTAGGTGGGCCGCTACTCAGCCGGATGCATGTAAAAGCCTGATTTGAACCTCGACAGAGATTTGCAACTTGATGTCGTTGGCTTGCTGGAGACAGACTTGCACGTGAGTACTGAAAACATCGCCGCACGAATCCAGTTGATATGTATGCCGATCAGCGGACGGTATATGGGAACCGCGATCTGTGAGTTGTGAAGTTGATCATCAGTCGAACGGATTCTGAACGTGACACATCGATCAGTACTCGTGTGGCTGCAGAGGAGTTGGGTTATGTGAGTCAGCATGTTCTGCCGGCGAGAATGTACCTCATTGCCACTACCTAGTACGTCGACCTAGGCCCGGGCCCAAACCTGCATACGTGGGGAGCAGTCTTGCTATCTAAGGCACGTATATCTATTTGATACTCACTAGTTGCTGACCCGGATACTCCCAGTTCCCAATCGTTTATTCTCGTCACCACCTACTGCCTTCGCCTCACGGTGAGCTCGCTCCAGCGATTGAAGCCGTTCTCGATGTATACGGTACCGAGATCATGGTGATCGTGTCGCACAATGGTCAGGGTATGTGTGCGCCGTGTGAAATCACATATTTGACCGGAAAGTTCACCGTCATATGTCCCCGCAGAGGAAGACCCACTGGATAGAGAATTACAAAGTATAGAGCTGGCACGCATCATGGCTTCGTCATACCCTCGACCGGTGATATTCTTGGGATACGTAATCAGCAAACCTCTAGCATCTAGACGTACGTGGCTCCCGTTGACCGATCTTCCACTCCTAAGCTAAAGAGGGGACAAAGCCGCTCCATATGACATACTCGTGAACGATGGACTGGTGTATGATATCGATCCGCAAGATATGGACAGGTGGTAAGTGGACTTGTTACTCTCGTGGATGACCGTTGAGACAGCCCAAATAGGTGCGAGTATGTATTGTATCGGGGCTTGTATCGCACTGCATATGCGAGGGTGTCCCGTGGAATCGTTACCGATACGGAGATGCAGATTGGACAATTTGTGCTTCCAAGACATGGCTTTGTCCTGACCAATCAAACAGAAGAGTCGCGACTTCTGCGTTCAAGGAAGGAGGATCTTCCAGAACATCATGTACGACATTGCTTTGCATTTTTTTTTCCCATTCACTAATCGTTTATTCGCCGACAGTGGTTCCCGTTGGAATACTACGGCAATGAGCACGCAGGGGGTGTAAATGGCCATTATTACCACGTTTTTGATACTGTGGGTACCCAATGACGCCACTCCTGCGAAATGCTCATCGACTCTTCTCTAGCCATTATATTACCAACTTCCCGATGGTGCTGTGTTGTAGAATAGTGTTCTCGTGATAAGACATTTGGTGTCATTGTTATCTCTTTGTACTGCTCCCATCGGTTTCGTTTTGCTCATCCTCGTCGCTACTCTCGTCGTATACACCATCATCTTCATCTTCACTGCCTTTGTTGTTCAGTGGCCCTTCTTCCTCCCAGTTCTCGTCACTCTCTTCTTCAGAACTGCTTTCGGACGCTTTCTTCTCGTTGTCGCTAGCATAAAACTTATCCAAGTCCTTCCAGTTTTCCTTCGCTTCGCGAACAGGTGTTGAGCTACTCGTGGGTGTGAGTACGACGGGCATGACACCCGCTGACCCCAATGCTTTTGGAGCCGTGAGTCCCGCTGAGCTGATGGCTTGCGGAGGCGGTGCTACAGGGAGCGCATCCTCCTCGTTTTGCCGGAGCAACGCATCGATTCCTTCTTCCAGCCATTCTGGGAGGACGGTATCACCGAGCGTGGCCTTGCCTGTGACTATGCCAAGAGACCCGATCGGCAGGTAGTGGTGGCCTGGTCCACGAAGGGTTAGATATCAGTCTGACGAGGTTACACAACAAACTGGTCGCACCAAAGGCCTCCTCGCTCTCCTCGACGATCCCAGCTTTGCCATCGAACAAGACTTTCATCACTTGTTCCCGTCGAAGTACGACCCCACTTTGCTCCTCCGTCTCACTGCCGCTTATCGTAGGCGATACACCAACGAGAAGGGAGTTGAGCATACGCGTTCGGTCCCGAACGTCATAGTTGAGGTCATATCGTCCCAGAGCCAACACGTGGTGACAAAGTAGGCCAAGCACCGGGTCCGTCGGGCACAGCAAAAAAAGTTTGGCAGCGAGGGTGAGAACTTGAAGCTTGACAAGAGATTCCTAGAAAAGGATTGAAATACGGAAGTGAGAAGCGATGATGTACGTACCTCCGTACCAAAAGACTTGCAAAATTTACGCAAGACGTCCGGTGCCCAATCGGCAATACCTTCTATTACGGTGCTTCTTCCTGGAGCAGAACCGTACTGTCCTACCAGCCAAAGAACACAAGCGCGCGCTTGAGGATGTTTAATATCGTCTATGCGTCGAGCAAGAAGTGAAATTATGTTGACTGGTGACTGGGACGACGACGCGGGGGCAGAGGAACCAAGATGAAGCTGGTTCTGGATGAGGGCTTTCAAGACCAGTACAGCATTGCTGACAACAATATCTGATGCCTTTTGGTAGAGATCACAGTGCGATGGGTAAGAAACATACCATGTCTGCTCTTTATCATAGTCATCAGGGCCGAGAGACACTGTGGTGTGCATGACGGAACTGCTCTTGCACATCGACCAACGGCATGAATTGCATCTCCGACTACAATATCGTCTACATCTTCAGCACAATCCTAGAAATTCAGATATAGAGAACAAGATTAGACACTGGCATGAAATTTGGAAAATCGAAACACACGGTGAACTCGCGAAGGAGGGATTGATGATTGTCGACGTCGCAAAGGTTGAGCAACACTTGGATTTTGTCTCTTTTAACTTGCGAAGGGTCGTCAGTGCGCACTAAAAACCGATGGTATTGAGCTGAAAAGAGTTGCTGTCTACTGATGAGCTAAGTCCCAATGTTGGATATAAAGGCTCACCGGATGTGCACGCGTGATAATTAAAAGATAGGCAAGGACCACACGCTCAACTTCTCGCGATGTGTGTACAATGCGAAGCAATGGGTTCACAATTTTGCTAGCAGACGACGGTGGCCCCGCATAGTAAAAGATGCGTACAACAGCATGCACTACCTGATCATACTTAAACAAGAGATTCGGCGTTATGCATTAATGGGAGACGCACCGCCGGGTTCTTGGAGTGAAATAAGGGCTCTGAAGATACAAGGAGGAGTTGAAGGTCAGAATCAACTTCTTCTTCGATCGATTCGCCATGCGGTGAGACGGTAGGCTGAGGCAACATAGTCCGTGCATATCTAAGTAGAAGGTTGAGGAGATAAACTTGACCCCACTCGTCTACATCTATGAGAATTCTGCACAGACGTCTGTATTGTCGATGCAAGAGATCCAGTCGGGTGGGGCAGACAGACTCGAATGCGACGATGGCACTGCCTATGGAGAGGGGGGATCTGTCGGCAAGTAGAGTGGTTATGACGGATATCAGAGCGGGTTGTTGCGCGGCGTCCAATCTAAAATATGATCATTACGAGTTTAGAAAGGCAAAGAAGCATAGCGCGTACTGGAAGGCCTTCGGTATTGCCAGCGCAGCTGCTTTGCGAACGTATGGGCTGAGATCCGCTGCGCATTTCTTGATCGCAAGAACTACCAGACTGCAAATCATTGGGACCTTAATGCCACTCAAGACACGTAGCGCCATGGCGCGAATAAGTGGACTAGAGTCGGCAAGGTCTTTTTGGAAAGTATTGATTGAAAGGAGGGCAAGATCGGGTTCGTGTTCGGCATAACGCAGGAGATAGATATAAACCAGTTTTCTGATTTCGAGGTTTTGTGAGGCGACGTTCTTGACGACTTGAGGGAAGTAGTTCGAGACATTGCGACCCTTGGAAATAAGCTATGGCACAATTCGTTGTTGGTCCAGAGGGACGGCGTTGAACTATGTAGATGTACACTTACGGCTATGAGACGCTTCATAGCGTCAAGCTTCTCCCTGTCGCTGCTGGAGTCGAGCTGTTTCCCGATATTCTTGACCTTGTCATCTGGCATATCGAAGATGGATGCTCCGCCGCGTGATATGGTGAGATCGCGGGTGTGCTCGCTGAAGGTCTCTTGAATGCGCATACCAAGTCTTGCTGCATTTTCAGTCAACGCATTGAGATTGACGTTGACGTTGTCCATCGTAAGTCGAGTCTAGCACAAGATGAACGGAAATGTGCAGAGTCTATGCTTTTGGAGTCGTGATGAGCGTCACGGTGTGGGATTCATGTTCGTGTTGTCCTCGAGGGTGGTCGAGGCGAGGCCGATCAACGCGTCATATTTTTATATCAAATCTATGTAGAGTAGTGTCTATCTATTAAGGCTCCAAGGAGGCGGGGAACGTCCCATTCTCTCTTTGCTCATCGAATCTGCCAATCTGCGGAGAATGCTCAGTGGTTAGACAATACACAGAGCATTTGTGCCATACCCATTCATCTGTGAATTAGAAATAAGACAACAGGAATTACACGTCAATCATAAAGCACTCACTTGGACAAAGAGAGTTATATGCCCTCTTGAACTGCTTGCAAGGTACAAAGTCTTCACCCTTGGCGGCGACACATTTAAAGTAATCGGTATAGTTTTGGAAGCTGCGTCAATGCCTGAGTACACAAGGCCACGTATTCCAGATATTCAAGCATACCAGTGTCTCGTCTGGTTCGTATTCGGGAAACGGGCTGAGACGGGCGTGAGTGTCAGAAAGGTCAATTCGACTGGATTCACTTCGACTAACCGTCAAAGCCTGCGGTCTGTAGGACGTACTTGCTGTAACAATAATAATAATCAGGTCTCCGGTAGTAGGAGCAGAGTGCATGACCGTCACCTGGACAAATCTTCAGACATTGCGAAGGTGGAAAGACGACGAGCGAGTTTCGGAGTGCAACGGTATTATATAAGCCATCGGTTAGTATGGACGCTCTCAAGGCCGAAATTGCGCTCAAACGAAAGACCATACAGACCGATGCCGGCTCTCGGGCAACAAAATACATGCGACGAGGAGACATTGAGAGGGTCAAGCACGAAGAGAAGCAGAAAGCTATGCAGTCGACCGCGCAGGAGCAGACTGGAAGCAAGACTGAAGTTGGTGCTACAGAAGGGGCGGCGCAGCTAGACGTGAATGTGGGCACTTCCTTTCCTTTCCATTCTACCAACTCATCTTTTACATTGTAGAAACCATTTAGGTCGGATTCCTCCACCCCTGCCGTCGAATCCCGAGATCCAGGCTCACCTATCCCCGAGTCATCTTTCAATATCTCAAACGAGGAAACTATCCGCAGACTTCGTGCCAAAGGTCAACCAATCCGACTCTTCGCCGAGTCCGACAGGGACCGGAGGCTACGTCTACGTGCACTCGAGCTAATTGAGGAACGAGGAGATGATTATCAGAGTGGCCAGAACGATTTCAAGAAGGCCTTGGAAGACGTTGAAAACGTAGAACGAGAACTCAGGAATAAGAGCAAGGGGAAGAAGAAGGACGACGCTGAGGAGCCGAATACAGGCGTTCTGGACCTCGGCTTGATCAAGACTGACCCAGACAGACTATATCCACTCATCTACTACGCGCTAAAACGCACTCTCAAAGAATGGGAGGAAGCCATGGACGAAAGACCAGGTGAGTGATGTGATTCCTTGGATTTGCCCGGCTTATCTCTATTCACAGAGCATATCAAGCGGGCTACGCAAGGAAAACTAGCAGCCGCAACCCAAGTCCAGTCTGCGGAATACCTCAAACCGCTCTTCAAGTCACTCCGTTCAAGAGTACGTCAGTTGCTCGCGAGTCATCTTTGTTTGGATGCTCAGCGGACCACAAGTCATTGCCTTCAGACGTGTTGGCTCGTATGGCTGAGATCGTCCACTACATGCAAAAACGACAATACCAAAAGGCCAATGATGCCTACCTCAGATTGTCGATTGGCAACGCGCCATGGCCCATAGGTGTGACTATGGTTGGGTATGTCTGCTTAAATTTATCGATATTAATCATTCACCTCTCTTCTCCTAGTATCCACGAACGTTCGGCACGAGAGAAAATTTCTACAGATCAAGTAGCACACGTACTCAACGACGAAGTTAGTCGGAAGTACATCCAGAGCCTGAAACGGTACCACAATCTTTATTATCCTGAGCAACCGTTGACCATCACGCAGACTTTTGACGTTCTCACAAACAAAGTACCCACCAGAAGACGTCTCACAGTTGATGGGATAAATCAAGGGAAACTGTACAGCAGTGTAATATCTGGTCGCTGTTGGTATGTTTCTGGTGCTAATCGTAATGTATTATTTCTTGCCTTTCTTACTCTTTCCAACGTGCGATGTTTTAGTATCGTCTGGTTGAGCAAGTGCATGCCCAGTTTCCCGGATATGATTAAACAGTTTAGTTCGACTGTCAAAAGACTCGTTGCATACATTGCAAGCCTAATGGATAATCAGGACATGGTTGGCAACGAACGAATTAACTGACTTGCGATGCAGTCTTTCCAGTCTCAGCCGCTTGTACCTTCTTTGCCTCTCGCAATTTTCGCTTTTCTCTCTTCGACAACTCTTGTGGTGTTGATTCAATTTCTAGGGCCAATCCTTCCCCATCACATGCGGCTACGTGATGAGATTCAGGAAGTTCCTTGTCTGCAAATGATGACTCCTCTAAAACAACTTCATCTTCTAGGACGCTGGCAGTTTCAGAATGATGCGCAGAAAGCGTGCCTGAATCTTCGGTTTTCTCAGGCGGCGTTAATGGCGGGATATCATTTTCGTCGACTTCGAGAATGTGGTCCTGGTCCTGGTCCTCATCCAAACCTTCTGCTGATAGTCCGAGTTCTTCGTTTTCTTTCAGAATTTCTTCCTTCAGTCTCTCAACCTCCTTCATATGCTTTTTGCTTCTCTCATGACTGTTCCAGGCGGCTTCACTCTTGAATGATTTCCCGCATGCAACACACTCCCATTCTTCCGGATCCCCTCCTTCTGCTATGGCCCATTCGAGATCGTCGTGCTGGTGGTCATTCGTCACTTTTTGCCATTCCTGCTCGACGTAGCTGGTGTTGTTATTCTGTGTCCTTCGGGGCGTGGATTTGGAGCCCGATGATGTGTGCGAATCATTGGCCTTGGCATGATTCACTCGTACTTGGTGAGCAAGATGGCTCTTGTAACGTGGGTCACGTTTTCGGACGAACGTCGCCAGAGACTGCCGAATCCGATGTCGGTATGGATCCGCTCGTACGGAGCGATGGCGGAAACACGTACCCTTATCGTTTCGTTATATTCCTTTCGTGCGTCGTCCCGCGCCTTCTTGTTTTCTTTCTCCATCAACCTATAGATGGGTCAGTGTGAGCCCTCCCGTCCACAACTTGAATGTCGGACCTTCGAACTCTTCGATCGGGTGCATCTGCTGTATTGTAGTGATCCATCCACATGAATTCTTTCAGCGTAGAGAAGTTTAGCCATGCATTGTAGAAAGTCTTGACAGACTCAGAAGGCATTGTCGAAGATTTCCAGGACCACGTCGAGTAGCCGAACTGGGGATATTCGACATCGGATAGCATAACCTCCTCTTGTGCAAGCCTAGAGAACAGATTGCGATACAGGGTGAAGAATCCCTGAAGGAAGATTGTGAGGGTGCATCTCAGTCACACAAAAAAAATAAGCGACAGACGTTCTGGTCATCACCAAATCCAGACCACTTGGTGGAGTCGAAGAATTGAGTCAAATGTCGCACCGTCAAACCCCGATCGCGAGCGCGGGGAGGTGGGGCACCCCTTTGGATGTCCTCGAACACCGCATCTGCATCTGGCTCTGGCGCTAGGGACGCTTTGTGGGAATCGTACCAAGCCCGTTCCTACTTGGGCTCTGATATGCACAAGCATATTCATATGGGTATATTTTCAGGGATGGGCATACCTGCTCGTCACTAAGAACCTAGGGGCGAATGATCGTCAATGATACGGATACGTGCCAATGAGTGAACAACTCGAGTTGAACATGATGCACCTCATACGCTTGCTGAATGAGGGCGAAGCGTTGCGTAGAACCCTCGATATCATCCTTATTTTTATCCGGATGATGGATGAGGGCGAGCTTCCTGAATGCTTTCTGCGATGATGATTCTGAGATGAGAAATCTTACGAGCAAATTGACGAGTGAAGACGAGCCTTGATCTCATCGGCTGTCGCAGATTCCTCTACACTGAGGAGCTCATAATAATCAGAAACAGCGCCATCTTGAGGTTCGGGATTCCTCGCAGAGGACTCTTGAGCACCCATGACAAGCGTGCACCTGAGATAACGGGTAGTATCGATAATAATTTTCCGGCTTCCGTTTCCAAAAGGGGAAAGCCATGTAACTGGTGACGCAAGGCAGGCAAATGACTTTTGCAGCTTCGATATTCACGCTCAAGACTTCAAAGAAATAAATTGAACAATGACCGACTTTTTCAGGTCATCTCCCAGTAGCAAACCAGGTGTGTCCTTTTCCTTTCCGTCCCAGAAAACGCTGACCCCAACCCTCCGTAGTTGACATGGCCACCCAAAAAGAGGCTGTCATGAACGCCATTCGGGCAGAGATAAATCTTGCTACAGCGCAGGAGCTCATTAGTGTAAGCCCCTCTTCGGATGCATTTGGGCCATAGTATACCTGATATCTCTGACCCAGAAAACATCCGAAAAATGCTACGCAAAATGCATTCCGAAGCCCGGAGTGTCATTGACGAGCTCGGAAGAGGTAGAATCCTGTTTGGAAACCCTTGCTTGTTTCTCACTGGGTTTCTTTCTTCAACAGACATGCCTGACACGATGCATGGACCGCTACTTGGAGGCATGTGAGTTATCCACATCCTCAAGGTTGATTCGTGTCTTACAACTCTCGTAGTCAACATCGTGAGTCGGACGCTTACAAATAGAGCAAACCAGCACGGCAGGGAGGATGCATCATTACAACTTTAGTAAACGCTAGTTTATCAAGTTCGTATTATTATCGTTCCGCGATGCTTTACATCGCAATATAACATACCATACTGGCATTTAGCAAGCACTGTCTGGCTAGTATGATGTTTATTGTTGGAACTAATTCGAAATTTTAGTGATATCGAGTATGCTGGTGGCAAATACTACTAGAGAATCAATAGAAAGTGTGTATGCTGGTTGGCTGTGTGGGTTGACTTGTCCGAATACAACGAAATGATTGCAATGGTTCGTGTGGAGAAGGTAAAAAAAAAGGCACAAAGATATACGATAAAAGGTGCAAGTATTAGTGTTCGAATGATGTTCATGCTGAATGGAATTACTATGATAATGGCGTTTTAGGGGTTGATATCAGAGTTGGACAGACCAGGTATGGTGGAAATAATGGGTATTGTCATGTTGTAGGGGTTTACTGGGCAAGTGTTAGGTGCTGATCCACCCGGGTAGTACGGGGTAGTCAACAGCGGAGGGGACGGAGTTCCGTACGGTGTGGATGGAGTGCTCCGAGGTGGTTGAAGGCGATCGGGGTAAGAAAGTACCTCGTCCTCGCAGGGAAGGGAGCGAGTCGACGTTGAACTAGCAGAATACGGACGTTGTTGTAAATTATGGGGGGAGTGACGAGATCCACGTCCGGCAGAAAGTGAGGAATGAGAGAAATTATGCGTCAAAGCATTTGCTGAATAGTTGGAATATGTAGCCTCCTGAGTAACGTCGACGATGTGGTGTTGAGGGTATTGAAGATGTGTAGTAGGATTGAGCTCGGAAATTACGCCAGAGGAGGTTGGCGCAACCGAAAGGTGTGCGGGTTCATCGTGCAGGAAGAGCTGCTGATGGGAGATAACCGGCGGAAAAGATCGTCTGCGAGCAGGAACCGACTGATCTGCTTTGTGAAGGTTTACGCCGTCCGGTGGATGGTAATGGTAACCAGTGCCAGGCATGGCGGTTGGTGGTGACGGTTGAACCTCCAAGACAACTGGGGATGGATTTTGGGAATGGTAGATGGGGGAATGAAGCCGAATGTCTGGCCCCCGTGTGTGCTCGCTGAGGTGACGAAGTACATGGGCGAGTTGAACAGCGGATCCCACGAGATGGTGCTTCAACACCTTAGTGGCTTGCAGATCTTCTGTCCAATCCGCACATGCTTTCCAATAGCGTGCCTGACCAGGACTTCGACTGTTATCAGGAACCGAAAATGATTCAAAGTAAAATGTTGGTGGTTGAGAGAGAGAGAAGGTGGCTAGGCCTGAACCTGGGGCAGCATTTGTAAACTCAGTCTCGATGATTATATCAAAGGGGATATCCATTTTGAAGCCGTATCCTGAGGAATGGATGAACCAAGTGAGGCAGCGTTTGGTGTCACACAGATACGCCACGAGGTCATGTTGTCTGTGGGGGGTTGCGACTCGACGCCATGAACCAACAGAAAGATCGGTACAAGGAATGATAGTGATAGCTAGAAACGAACCCTTGTGATTATGAGATATTTATGACAAATGGTCCGACTCACGCTCGGCTTCGTGCAAGAGGTTATGTAGCTCTGCCTCAAACCCAGTGGTTAATTGTGGTGGAGTGTCAGGAGGTGTTTCTGCGCTCCCGCCTCGTCCCTTCTTACCATCCTGTAGTTTAGCTTTTGCCCGCCTGCGAGAAGGTCAGGTATGAGACAGTAGGTAAAGACGGCCGCTTACCGGTTCTGAAACCAAATCTGCGTCTGGCGTTCTTGCATTCCAAGCATGTCGCTGATCTCCTTTCTGCGAGCGGCGGTTGGACTGCGATCCATGGCAAAGAATCGCTCCAAGTGGACGAGTTGTTCTGGCGTGACGCGCGAACGTTTTCGTTTCTCTTTTTCTGCCTTCGCATCTGCAACACTCGCCGGACGCGAGCGCTGCGGGCCAGACGCAGGTTCTGCCATGGGTAAGATTTTCTGCGACTGGTAGCAGGGTCTGAGAGCCAAGACGGCGGTACTTACCGCGCAATGGTACCGCGTCACAGACCACAGACATATGTGGCCTGCTGGGGCTTGACCGGGGCCGCTGACATGGAACAAAAAAGGGTTAGCCTGGTCTGTTCCGTCTTGACCATTTGTTCCGAGCCCGCTTAGCAACTCCCGGAGAGGACCTGGCGGAGTATATAATATTAAAGCCCAGATAGGGACGCAAACGCAACTCGCGTAGTTCGCCGTCTGTCGTCTGTCCGTAGTCCTTCTTCCTCTCCGATGGACACAGGGTGTTGAATGCACAGCAGAAATAAATTATTGATAGATTTCCGCAATGTTGCTACAGAGGCTTGTACAGGATCTCGGATATGTTTCGCAGACCAACTCGGGAGCGATGTTCCTGTGGCGCTTTTTTATTTTTTCCGTTTATTTTTTTTTGACATGTTGCTGCCGAACAGCTTGGTGACGCGAGATCCAATCTTTTATCCAAGGGGGGTGTATCAGTTCAGTTCTGGGGTCGCACCGTCGGGTGTGGGTGGTGGCAGCGGCCTGACATGATAACCGACGGACTCGTCCTTACCATTCTACAAAACCTACTAGCTCCACTCTCAAACAAGAGTCCATAGCAAATAAGATACTCATATACTTACGCTGATAGCAGCAGAGCAACAAGGGGGTAACTGGTACTTACACACCCTGCCTAGTGCAGAGTTGAAACTTGAGGCTGCGAATCCAAACCGAGCAGGAGTGCGAAGAGGAAAAAGGCAGACAGAAGAAATATATCTCACCCAACCGCATCTAATATCGCGGTCGTTTGGCATCTCTGTCGTCGTACCCACCGGATCCTTCTCGTTTGAGATCGCCCCTGTAGCCGCCTCCGGCACCATACCCACCACCAGGCGGTCCATAACCTTGACCAGGAGGACCATAGCCGCCTGGTCCACCAGGCCCTCCACCTGCAGGACCAGATCCATTAGCATGACCGTCACCAAATCCACCTCCCTGATAGCCGATGCCTCCACCGCGACCACCCCTGTACAGACGGCGTCAGAAGATTCGAGTGTAACAAGATAAATGCTCATCACCTGTAGCCATCGTCCCGACCGCCACGGAACCCACCACCTCCGCCTCCACCCCCACGGAAACCTCCCCGATCGCCGAAACCACCACCACCACCACCACCCCTGAAGCCGCCGCCTCTGCCGCCTCGGAATCCGCCACGGTCTCCGAATCCACGTCCACCGAATCCACCTCCCCTGCTAGTGCCCCTGGTGCTTACAACGGGAGCAGCCTCAACAACAGCCTTAGGCCTGCCACCGAGACCGCCACCAAGTCGTCGCGGCTTCCAGCCTCGCACCGTTCGCCCGCGCTCAACATCCACAAGGATACGCTTGCCCGTGATATGGAGGCCATCGGACTCCTTGTAGGCAGCTGAAAAGAGATGAAAAATGTAATCCCGGCCGAAATGCGAACCGACATACCCTTCATATCCCTCTCACGCTCGTACACGATGAAGGCATAGCCCCTGCTACGGTTTTTCTTGTCTCGGACGATTCTTACTCGTTCGATGGTGCCAAAGCTCTCAAACTCGCGTCGTAAATCGGTTTCGGTCGCAGTTTTGTGCTGCGCTCGAGAAGTTAGAACAAAGGAACGCTGGATCAGAGACATACATACTAAGCGAGAGATGAAGAGAGTCTTGTAAGGATCTCCAATGGCCTCACCGTCGTCCGCTGGCTTGTCTAGAGGGACAGTAAAACCTAGCAAAGGGATTAATGGTGGGAGAACACTGACAGGTTTCCTTGGCAATTTTAAAGTCTTCCGTTTTTTTCTTGCGGCGTTCTTCCCGTCTGATCTGCCTTTTGGTCTCTTCAGCGAGAGTGAATGTGGGTTCTTCGCCTTCTTCCATCGCATCGCCTTCACCGCTCAAGAGCGTTGCGGTGGACTGTTCCTTGAGTTGTTTGAGAATATCCGCGACGCCGCCGACATTTTTGCATCGAATACGGTCGATGTCTTTTCCAGCCGGACGCTTGTATGGGAGTGGTGGGCGAGGTGCGAATAGCTTTAGAAGGTTTGAGGGTAGCAAGTGGGTGCCAGGCATGTTGTCGGCTCAGGATGTCGTCGGGTTGCAAGGGTCTCGGGCGGATGTGTTCAAGCTCCGACTCTCATACTTCACTAGCTTGTACGTTCACGGATTCGGTCTGTCGCTTCAACGTAGTTCTAGGTCGCGATGAAAAGTCTACTCGCACTTGTCCCATCTAGACTTTCTCTCATAACCCGATCTTTTCACCTTCAAGCTCGCCAGCCCGCACAACGTGATTTTGCTTCCTATTTCTTTCACAACGACAATTGGGGTGCAGCACGACAGATCACCCGTCCACCAACTGGACAAGTAGAGCTGCTTCCAGCGTTCCGAGAAAATGCGATCCTCACACCCAAACGTCTCCTCAGTGTTTATGCCCAGCTCTCCAAGGCGCGACTCACCGTGTTGGTTGTCCTCACGGCGGCATCCGGAGTCGCGCTCTCTCCAATGCCTACCACCCTCCCAATATTACTATCCACTGCTCTTGGTACTGCGCTGTGCTCGGCTTCAGCAAACACATTGAATCAACTGCAGGAAGTTCCTTATGATGCTCAAATGGTTCGCACACGCCAGCGCCCGCTGGTGAGGCGCTCAATCACCCCCTTGCATGCAACCTGCTTTGCTGTCGGGACTGGGATCGCCGGTCCTGTCCTCCTGTGGACCATGACGAATCCCCTGACGGCCGCTATCGGCGCAACAAACATATGTCTTTATGCTGGCCTATATACCTATTTGAAACGCAAGAGCGTCTCAAACACGTGGGTTGGCGCAGTAGTTGGCGGGCTACCCCCTTTGATGGGCTGGACAGCTTGTGGTGGGAGGCTACTCCCATCGTCTGAATACCCGATTACATTCTTCCTTCCCCCGTTTCTCACGGACATCCCCCCCGACATATCCATGATCGACAACCCCCTGGCCGCCTTTGCGCTCTTCATGTTACTGTATTCTTGGCAATTTCCTCACTTCAATTCCTTGTCACATCTTTTGCGCGCATCTTATGCCCAAGCAGGATACAAGATGCTCTCCGTCCTCTCCCCACAGAAAAACGCCCTGGTTGGCCTGCGACATACAGTGCTTTTGGTACCGATATGCTCAATACTTTTCCCACTCTCTGGCCTCACGACTTGGGCTTTTGCCCTGACCTCGCTTGTACCTAATTTCTTTTGGGTCAGGTCTGCGGCGGCATTCTGGCGCTCAAATGGGGAGAAACAAGCAAGATCATTATTTCATGCTAGCTTGTGGTACCTACCACTTATACTTGCGTTGATGATGGTTCATAAACAGGGGGTGGATTGGACCGATTGGGGTTCTCGGAAAGCTGAGGAAGATGGGAAGGGAAGGGAACGCACGCCAGCGTAGTACCTTGCGCTGCTTTAGAACTTGGGTAATCTTATCAACTTTGTGGAAATAAAAAAGGTTTTAACTCGGGCTTCAGCACGCGCCGTTGTGCCATTTACATTTACAAGAACCGACAATCTCTCTTCTATTTCGCAAAGCCTCTGACTTGTTTTTTTTTTACAAACCTTTAATAACCTCTGCGTTACTCGTCCACAAGACGATCAACTCTCGTTCCTCCCTCGCTTCTCGTCATCGGTTTTGATTGACAGTCAAGTCTGGGTCTCGGGATTATGAGTAGGGTCCCCACGAGCGAAAATGGGACTGAGGACCTCAATGGCTCTCTCCGGATTGTTCATGAGAGATTGTCTGAACACGCTCCTCCTCCACTTCTTCGTCTTTGTAAAAAGATGGCTGAGGCATCTCCGAGTCATGCGACGGCACAGGGTCTGACTCGACTTCCATCTCCATCTCCTTTTGTTTTCTTTCTTCCTCAGCGACGTGGGCTGCATTCGTGCGATGCGCTTCGCTCCCAAAATGATTGTCCCATGCAGATGGATGTTCGATGTTTGTATCGCAAATGACTCAGCTTAACTGTCCACTGGACGTGTAAGATGTAAACGGGTGGTTGATCTGTGTCTCTGACATAGGCGACATCGCGGTTTTGTTTGTGTTGCAAGGGAAGTTCAACTTCGAAGCTGGCCTTGTATGTTACTTACGACGCAGTTATGACGTCGAGGTCCTTACGAAACACGGAACTTCATGATCATCGTTCTATGTATTCTCATCTAGCATGTGCACTGAACTCCCCTCAATCCTGCTCTATGACCTAAATAACCATAAGACCCTCTATTGCCGATCCCGGAACATTTTCTGTATAGCTGCACTGGAGTAGGATTTGGGGCGCTCGAGTGCTGAACAAAAGATCAGTAAGGGGCACACGAAAACATGAAATCAATCCTTACGTGCACCAAGAGCCCGGTCCCAGATGAGTTGTGCCGTCACACCAAATGCCCTCGACACACCAAACAGGACCGTGTAGAATTGCATTTGAGTCAGGCCATAGTGGGTAAGTAGCACACCCGAGTGGGCATCAACATTTGGCCATGGGTTTTTGGCCTTACCGGCCTGCGAGAGTGTATTAAGAACAAAAACAACAGCAGAGCAAGGCAACCACATACCTCTAGAAGGATACCAGGGACAAGATTGTAAACCTGGCCAACCAATGTAAAGAGGGGATTATGTGGCAAATGCTTCAGAGCAAATTCCCGCTGCGCAGTGTAACGAGGGTCGGTCTTGCGTAATACGGCATGACCGTAACCCGGGACGACTTGACCGCCTTTTAGCGTGGTCCACACATACTGTTTTACGGCGTCGTCACTGGCATTCTCGCCGATCTCCGCTTGCATCTTGCGCAACCATATCAAGACTTCTTGGTTTGCAAGACCGTGCAAAGGGCCAGCCAAACCATTCAGAGAAGCACCAAAGGCCAGGAAAGGATCCGAGAGGGCAGAACCAACCAACTTGCCAGCATGGGCAGATACATTGCCTCCTTCATGGTCGCTACAGAACGCGCTGAGAAAGAGCTCGTGGGCAAATCTAGAAACTCACCTGTGAATAGTAATATATAAGCGAAGAAGTTCGACAAAGGCCTCGTTGTCCCCGAAGCCAAGAAGTGCGGCGAGGTTGTGCGAGTAGTCTTTCTGAGGGTCAATGGGAGGGAGCTTGCCGTCGCCGAAAACATTGCGATAAATGCGACCCGCGATGTTGGGAAGTTTAGCAATGCTGGTATAGAGTAAGAGAGGCCAACCAAAGGGAATAATAAAAGACCCACAGATCCATCGAGTCTTCGAAGGTGGGTCCCCAATAATCCTTTTTCGAAATACCATCCTGGTAGGCTTTAGCAAAGGCCGAATCATGATTGAGCTGTAAATATGTAAATTTGAGCTGGACGACAAAAGAAGATTACGGTACCGCGGTGACAGCTAAACTGAACTGGCTCATTGGATGCAGAGTAGGAGGGCATCGGTCGAGAAGTTCCTCAACAAAGTCGGGAATAGCGGCCCGGGCTGCCCAGTCTCGGGAGAGGCCAGCGACCTGTTCTTGAGTTGGGATTTCACCAGTGACAAGAAGCCAGAAAAGGGCTTCAGGTAGGGGC
>JBBPME010000102.1:0-57520 GCA_038090155.1 Rossbeevera pachydermis
TTCGCTATCACTGTCGCTCCTAAAGCCTGTTAGTAATATTACGCACAACGCAAACAGGAACGATGATTGACCCTTGGGGATGTAATAACCTTCGTAAATGTCATCATCTACGGTTGCGTGCGGGACACCTTCCGACAATTATGTTAGTTTTGGAGTAAACATGTAACACTAAGTACCATCCAATTTGCTTACCTAAGGGAACAACTGGGTGCCATCGCAGTGTTTCCTTGATTGTGGCCTCGATATAGGGGAGTGAGATTCGATCATCCCAACATGGAAGCCTTGGCAGTCCAGCTCCAATGACAGAATCAATCTCAGCTTGAGCCTGTGCTTGCACATCAGGGTATAGGATCATCGCCAAAATAAAGACCAGGAGAGTCGAATGTGTCTGGGAGTAGCGTAATCTCAATGGAAGGCCCCCGGCACTATGTAAGTATAGTATAGTCTCCTACCGTTTCAGAAGCGGCTCATCACACACGGTTTCAGCACAGCTTGTTATTCTAACAACTTCAAAGCGCACTTACCCATATAAGCATTTGCGCAAGCAACCTTCACTGTCTGCTCGAGATAGGCTGCTTCAGCTTCTGTCTGCTCCTTGTCGTGTATTTTTAGCAGGGCATTTGATGCTACAGATGGATTCGCTGTGCTTTCTGTCTACAATGCAACGCGTCGTTCGTTAATCCAACAATCGCACCGCTTTATCTACTATACCGACATACTAACCATATTATTTTTTACGTATTCAAAGGGCGCTTCTGCCCATCCCGTGATGGTCTCCCGGAAGATTAGGACCCTACGTTTGAAATCACTACCAGGAAACCAAGCGGGAATATGCTTGACTGATTTTGGAAAAGTAAAAGAAGGTCATGAACGATGACTTGCATGACAGCCTATATGTAGATTACTTACGGAAAGGAAGGGCAGCTAATACAGCAATCAACTCTATATCAAACCGCCCAGCATTTGTCGCGCGCTCGACTTGGACCACGATTGGGTCATCTATGCCCAAGGCTTCGTAGTCGTACACAATTGACATGATCGTTGAAATACTGAACCTATCGAGGACCGACCGTCAAAGTAGCAGATGAATCTGTATACAAGTATCTTACATGTGTACGTGCTCCGCATAACTGCGAGGATTAGACATCAAACGCATGATCAGGTCATTTGATTTTCGCAACTGGATGGGACGAAATGATAGCGCTGCGCTGAGATTAAACGCTTGGTGGAAAATTCTGCGGTGAAGCCGCCACCGGTCACCATACGGTGCAAATATAGGAGTGAATCCCATTCCGATTCTGTTACCGACTTTGTTGAGTAGTTAAATGAAGCAAGGAAGCGAGCCTCACAAATCTGACATGAAACTGAGACTTGCTGGGCGACTAGAATAATTTCGGGACCTTTTTTCAAGAAGGTCTTGTGCTACCTTTTCAGAACTGATGACGATAATGTCCTGATTAAAGAGCCGAGTATAAATGATGTCACCTGAATGCATGTCTGTCGGTGGGACGGTCTTGGCTGTGTATGATGGACGAACCATATTCTTTAGCCCACTTGGTGTAGCTCTTCCAGGGATAGCCCAGATCAATTCCGCGAATGTTCCCTAATACTGGAATGGGCAGGGGTCCAGGGGGGAGACGTCGAGACTTGGACGTCCTAATGTGCACTAGCAAAGCAACACAGATAGTGAGTACAACTAGACTTAAGGAGAACATGTCAAAAAGAGGGAAATAAGTCGCGGGGCTTTAAGTTATTTCCTCGAAAATATATACTCTTTACCACAGAATTCTGGAATGAGAAGCAACGGATTACATAAGATCGGATTAAGGAAAACAATAAATTGTTAATAAACAGGGAATGGCTATGCACCTGAATGAGGCATACCAGGGAACATGGTTGACGCTCTTGCGCCGTGAACATGCATTGAAAGCAGGGTAAATGCACAGACAAATGGCGTCCAACGAAAGATCACGGTGAGTACCCGGTGAGCATGGTCAACTGGAGTCTGGAAGTTCATGTATTCAAGAACTTAGCATACCATCAAAGTGGCCAGCGCCAATACTAGGCAGATGAAGATGGTCTTCACTGAGCTGCAGCAATGACGCAACCGTGGAGCTAAAATGAAACACTGAAAAGTGACTCAAGCTGGAGAAGGTCATATTTGTATCTCCCCAGTCTCGGGCCGCTTCTCGCTTATCTCAGCTCCTCGTCCTAGTTGGGGTGTGGCTGCCATTTCTGCCTCGCGAGGGAAAAAATGGTTTTACCTATGGCAAGCAAAGGCTCCGACGAGCCTGTAAGGAGGGTGAGGACAGCAATACGAGCCACAAGGAAAGGGTACCTTGTCCCGCAGAAAACTGCAAGGAAGATTAGTTCGTATAAATAAAAATTTAAACCCTTAATAAATTCAGTAAGGCTCTTTCCTGAGGATCATTTTGCCAACATGCTACTACTGTATATCGCAACGCACACCTGCGGGTATAAATAATAGCTCCAATTGGCCCCGTCGTCGCGTCGAAGCCGTGCCCTCGGTATTACCATCAACTTCCAACTTCTCAGGCCCCTGATCTCTGTGTCCAACCTGGCATGGGCTGGTTCACGACTGGAGCCATGCCAGTCTTTATCATCGCCGTCGTCCGGAGTTCGAACGAGTTGAGCTTCGCTCCTTCTTGATCGTGAGCCCAGAGCGAGACAGCGAGCGTGTTGGTCCCGTTATAGTTCAGGATACCTTGTGCTGGGTAGCGCGAGCATGAGTGCATGGAGGCATGAGTAAGAGAAAAAGCCAGGTACGTACGAACTGGGAAGGAGACCTGAGGACCGATGTGGTTCACTGAATGGTGCATTAGATTCGGTGGCGAGCACGAGTCGACGAAGATGGGTGGTACATACCATACTTGCCCATCTGGTATCCGTTAACGTAAAACTGAGGGGGGAACGGAGAACGGGTCAAGACCGTGACGAAAAAAAGTTCATTAGCACGCTTTACCTGGGAACGGTAATGAGGATTTGCCGTGCTGTTCGAGACAACAAGAGTCATCGGATAGTCAAAGCCGGAGGGAACATTAAGTGAGAATGTTGTCCTGTGTGTACTTCCATCAGATCACAGTAATCACACCAGCAACTTGAACCAGACCTGTAGAAGCTAACGCCAGGTTTGGAAATACCTGTGGTGGGCGAGCCTTCATGCCAGCTGTCATCAGAGAAACCCGGGAGATGCCATCCTTGTGAGCCTTGTCAGTAACAAAACACGGTTGGCTGACGGTCTACACGCTTACCCATCCGTTCACCGTACAGTCCACCCTCGTTCAGCGCACCACGTGTAGTGTCGATGTACTGCCAGAGTTACAAAGAATGTCAGGCGCACTCATACTGATTGGCTAGAAAGGCTCACGCTCTCTCCTCCCAAATTCCCTGCTACTTTCCAGGTGCTAACTGTCGTTCTCGAACTGCCGACAAAAGAGTAACTCATTATTCCCCTCGGAGCCTTGAAGTCGTTGCCCCCAGCGGCAAAATCCTCCTCGTAGCCCATGTGATCCTGCAGGATCGTGATCACATGATTGTTGCCCTTCTGGAGCTTGCTGGTGCCGTTGAATTTGAAGTCAAAGGTACTCTCATAGCTGGAGTGTACGGAGTCTCCGGCCCATGAGCCCAAGAAGTTCTGATCTAGCCATACAGAGTAGCCAAATGCTGAACCCCCCTGGACATTGATCTTGAAACCAGTTTCAGAGCCAGTGGCAGAGAAATGCCCGCGCCAGAGGATATTTCCAATGTGATACCCGTAATCGCCCGCGTATAGGACGACAGGTGTGCCAGCCTTGGTGGGGTTGAAAGAGGTGGTGTGGTTGGCCGTTGTCCAATCCGCGTCATCGTACGTCGAGTCCACTTCAGGGAGTGACTCTGCCGTTTTCTTTGAAGCTCATTAACAATGGTTGGGCGAAAAACGATCGACAATACCTACCCATTTCAAGGATCCGAGATCTGGAACATCCACGTGAGGCAAGGATACAGTCTTCGACGAAGTTACAGTGCCGTATTTGGTGGATGTTAATGCCAGTGGTTCGCCGTTGAAGGTGATCTGCTTCGAGGAGGCTGCGGGAGCAATAATCTCGAATGATGTCGTACTGTCCAGGTCACCTGTGATTTCCAGGGTACTGCCAGAAATCTGAACAGAGCGAATTAGGTACCCTCCCTTGATGAGGACCGGGTTCGAGGTGGCGTAGGGACTGTCGCTTGACAGGGGATACATCATCCAGAACTCGTGAGCGTTGGCACGGTCTGGCGGTGATCAGAACGAGCTCCACATACGCCGGTAAAGACACCCTCACCTAAGATGTACAGTAAAGTGTTGGATCCAATTTCCACCACTGTCTGTCCCGATGTCGTGTATTGAATCACGAGGCTGTTTGAATTGATCGCTTTGGTCTTGATGGATTGTGTTCCCGAGACGACCTTGGCATCAGGGACGGTTGTGGAGTTGAATTTGAATGCCGTTTCATGAAGCTCGCCTGCATTTCCGTAGACGACGATGACATCCCGACCGTCTATGGCTGCCCTGTTTGCGTAGTCCTTGTTAGCACAGCACTACACAAAATCAAAATGGTGTTGCGTGCCAGGTCATGACTTCTCCGGTAGAGTATACTAAATGAGTTGAACCGGCAGTATAGTCGACAACGTAAATCTTTGAATCTCTCCCCTCGAGAACAAGGCTTCCACCAAGTTGGGGAATGGACAAATTTCCAGCGCTAGTCGGCAGTTTGATTGTATATGTCTCCTTGCCATCCGAGGCTGAGTCATCATGCCTTTGAAGATCGATGTAAGCTTGCGGCGTAAAGGGATAGAGGGGAGAGGAAAGGCTGTAAAGTACCTGATAACATAGAATGCGGTCGCGTTGCCGACATTATCCACTAATTGAGTCGTCGCTATTGCCGGATTATTCGTGTACGCCCCTTTATTGCTGTCCAAGTTCATCGGACGCGTTGTAAGATAGGCGGGGCTGACGCGAAGAAAATTGGCTTGTAGTTTCAGCTCGTAGTATTTTTCGCGGAGTGTACGATCTTCAGCGATGGCGGAACCCTGGAATGTGGATAAGGAACAAAGCACAGAGTGAATCAGATCAGAGAATACATACATAATCATACGACGAATATACTCCGGGGAACGCAATGCCACCCCGATTTGTGCCACCATGAATCATATAAAGATTAAGGATTGTAGTTGACATTGCAAGTTCGTTCTTGTAGAAGACTGTAGTAATACGCCCTTAGTAAGTCAAACGTTTAGTATGGAATCGCTACTTGCCTCGCTCGAAATCGGCACCAGTAAGTATTGAGCAAGAATTATAACCAGAGCCGCCCCTAGCACAAAAAGTGAGTGAGTAGGAACCTTGCATGCAGGTGAACGTACCACCCATCGAAGGCACCACCTTGAAATTCAAATACACTGTTAGGCACCTTCGGGCTGTACTGCATGTGTGCACTCCAAAGGTAACTTGGATGACGAAAAATGAGCATATGAACATCAGGCATAAGGAATAGCTCACGTCGGTACAGGGGACCATACATGTGAGTGAGAGCAATCAAAGCCATTAGGATAGGAATCGTAACCTAGACAAGGAAAGAATGAGATTTATAGATCGTAACTTCAAATACGACCCACCCCAGATGTCAACAGACGTGTAGTGCCCAGATGGAACATTATCATTGAATGTAATAGGTACTGTGATTCCAGCGTTGCGCTATGATGCATCACACCTCAGCAACACAAATATGTTCATAGGAATCAACGCGCACCAAAGCAATCAAAAGTTCAGATTCATACAAGGAATCCTCTGAATAACCATGGGCGAAGGCCGAGTATTCGTTCTCAGACTGTTTGGAATCATATCAGTCAATGTAGCTTTTGAAAGAGACGCAAAGAGCACCTGAACCAGGATAACAGGCCCACCGTTTGTGATCTGGTTTTGAGCAATAATGTGCCCGACAGCGTCAATGTAATTTTGCCACGCCTGAAGGTAGTTCGCGTCCGAAGTCCTCCACGCGCCTGGAGTGTACGTGCCCCAACCAGGGAAACCACCGGCTGTAGTTTCAGCATTGATATATGGCCCTATCGAGACAAAGTCAGACGCGATGCAACGACGAAAAATACACGATGCTCACCTGGTCTAGCCAAGAGGTAGATGCCAGCCTGTTTGGCGGCATCAAACCACGGCTGCAAATCTCTAAATCCTTCGAAGGATATTTCACCTCGTTTGGGTTCCACGATACCCCAGAACACATAGAATGAAACCATGTTGAACCCCATGGCCTTTACCTTCTGGAACAAATCCAAGTAATGCGATTGCACCGGAACCCTGAGAGTTTGGTGTAAACGTCACGGAAATGGAGTAGATGTGAATGTGGCATGCCTGTGCGGATGTATTTCTCCGCTGAAGAGGAATACACGCTCCCCATTGATTATGACGGAATATTCATCCCACTTGACCTAGAATTTATCCGACGATCTCGGTCAGTGACTTTCACAGGGGAGCACATCAAACATCACCCACTATATTCTGTAATGCATCCGATGATTGTCTTGCAAATTGGAGTTTGCGACTGACAGCAGGCTTCGATGATACAAATGGCAAAGTTGCGGCCAAAAGGGCGACGAAGAAAGAAAACAAGACCATGTTCCTCGTCAACTCGACTGGAGGCTGGACTGGAAGAAAGCAAGAGGCTCAGAGACTTCTTATAACATCATCAAATTTCAGTGAGGGCTTGTACTAGCCCAGGGAACAGTCAAACGATCAAGGGTTTCTAAACCATCAATAGCATTAGTTGATGCCGTGTCGCGCGGGGCATGAAATATGCAAAATAAACTGAGACGAATCCAATTGCAAGGCATGATTCAATAGTCAGTGACTAGAAATTATTCTTCGCCCTGGTTAGCGCGGGAGAAAGAGAGAGAATGTACGACACATTTGGAATGGGTCAATTTGAGGGTGGTTGAAGGACGTGTCAATGAAACAATACTGTACTACTGGTCGAAGAGTGGCACTGTTCCTGAGAGTAGCATCTGTGCCGCTCTGCTACCAATAGTGGTTTCATCAGCATCACCGAGCCCTGGTTCAGTTGAGCTCGATGTTCAGCAACTGCCAGCATGATCATATGATCTGAAACTAACTTTCTTTCGGCTGTGGCTGTGCATGAGGAAAACTTTCAGGTCACTTTAAAAATCAAAATATAATAATAAAATTATATATATTTAACAATGTCAAATAAATATGACTGACAACTCAATTGTGAATATCCAATGTCTGCCAGGGATTATCTAGCATTCTCTTTAAAAAATTCCTGATGCGTGGTGTTGACGCTATTAGAGTCTCCGATTCCGATTCCGAGATTCCGAGTAGTCTATTAGCTGATGAGACTAGGATACTCTAGCTTGTTTAGCACAATTATGTAGCACCTTGTGTCTTACTACTTGATCTACTTTTGGACTACTACTCCTGCTACCGAACCAGCCTCCGACGAAATGCCATCCAATTCATCAATAGAATACGTGATATTCGACATGGACGGTACTTGACCACGGCCATTGTCAACGCGCACTTTCTTACAGCCCAACAGGACTGCTGATCGACACCGAATCCGTGTATACCCAAGTCACCAGTACGTCCTCATCACCCAACTCGCACACGATCGCCCGATCGTCCAGACAGACGAGATCCTTGCACCATACGGAGCGCGTATGACATGGGAGATCAAGGCAGGGCTCATGGGTAAAGGTATGATGTTGTCTCCTTTTACCAACCAATATTATAAAATAAATATCCCCGGCCTGGCAGTGGAAAAAGAAGCCGTAGCCCACCTCTTCTCCTTCTTCCCGGACATCCCGCTCACGGCAGAGGAATACAGCACCCAACGTACCATCCGCCAAGATCTCCTCTGGCCGACCGTCCGCCCGCTCCCCGGCGTCGTCAAGCTGCTCGCGCACCTCGCCAAGCACAAGATCCCGATCGTAGTCGCCACATCGTCGATGCGACGCAACTTTGAGCGCAAGTCTGCTCACCTCCACGAGCCGATCTTTAGGCACTTTGGGTGTGGCGTCGAGAACGCGCCGGAGATGATCGTCTGTGCGGACGACGTCGCCGGTAAGACGATTGGGAAACCGGAGCCGTACATCTTTCTCTTCGCCGCGCGAGAGAAGCTGGGCAGGAACGTCGGGGAAAAGGAAGGGGGGTTTAGCCCGGAGCATGTTTTGGAGAGGGCAAAGGGCCTCGTGTTTGAGGATGCGGTTCCGGGAGTGGAGGCTGGCAAGAGAGCTGGGATGTCCGGTACGGTCTTGTTTGGTATGCGACTGGACGGTGGTACTGATACTCGGGGTGTAGTGGTGTGGGTTCCCGATCCAAACTTGTTGGCCATGGAGCATTCGGGAAAATATTTACCAGATCAAACGCTAAAATCCATAGAAGAATTCAAGCCCGAGGACTGGGGTCTTCCTCCTTATCAATAGTCCTCGGATCGACCAGCATGAAATATCAATCTATAGATACCTGAAACTCGAAATACATCATTACTTTGACGTTACCGCACAGGAAAATACAATATGGGGGAAACTTTAAAAGTACGAACCGGCTCCAACGTACGCAGTCGACGTCTTTGCGGTGCTATTGATACCGTCGTCATCACTGCTATCATCGCCGACCGCATCATGTTTCTCGCCAGCGATCCTGAGCGCCTCCAGACCTAACGTCTCGCCGTCCCTGTTCCGTGATTGCACCCGTCTTTGATAACCCTTTGACCCAGGTCCGAATGCTGGATCAGGAAGTTCGTAAGGTTTCGCCACGACTACCATCCTTCCCTCGGGTATCAATGCTTGCAACTCTGATTGTTTTGGTACGGGGTCAAATGTCAGCTGGAGGTATGGGTCAGCAAGGAATATGAAGAGATGGCAGGGGAGTCACCTACCGAATCGTTGATCTTTCGGTAATGCTCCAGAAAAACTTTGACAGACTTGATTTCGTTATCGATTTTGGCCTTTCGATCCTGCCGCTTACCATCCTGGTCTTGATCTTTTGACCCATCTCGCCCGATCCCTAACCCTTTCGAGAGCCGTGGAACGCGGAGATCCTCGAGTTCCTGCTGAGCCCATTTCAAGAACCCGACGGCTTCACCTCCTTTACCTGGTTTGGTAGTCTCGCCTGCATCTACTCCAAGCCACTTGTGTGCGATGGCAGAGTGGAATTTGGTTTCCTTGTCCAAGTACTTTAACAAGTCTGGAGATACTTCACCGGAACTTGCCCCGTCGCCGTTGTGAGACCCGAAGCTGGCTTTGAGACCGGACCGGAGGCTGGGTTTCGAGGGCGCCATGGCTAAGGTGCGTGCGGACGAATAGAGAGCGGCACAGTCGAGGTGGAGCTTCGCGACGAGGGCAGGAGAGGGATGTGACTTTGGAAGAGGGGGGCCGGGAGAGAGAGTGCTATCGAACGCAGCCTTGGATAAGAGTTTGCGAATAGCAAGCGACTGTGCTTCCGCGAGCGCCATCCTAAAGGGACGGTCAGGGATGTGGTCGAGAGGGTGGGATTGAGTGACTTTGCCAGTGCTGCGTGGACCTCTCTCCACAAGTCTGGAGGTGGTGTCCATCCTTCAACGGCCTTGTGCAACTGGCCGAGGACGGCCTCGCTGATGGCGGAGAACACGCCGCTTGCTCTGCAGAGGAGGGTGACAGCGAAGTTGAGCCTGTCATCTTTTTCCTTCCTCTCTTTCTCGCTTATGGCGCGTTCGTGTTCGTACGCGCCAAGAGAAGTGATGACAGAGCGAGCAAAGTTTGAGAGGGCCATGGCGTAGGTGAGGAGGGCAGTGGCAAGATCTGCGTGTAGTGACGGCAGACGGATCCGTGGGGAGTTGTTGAACAAAGTGGCAGAAAGGGTGGTTCTCCACGAGAACGCTAATCGGAGAGCTGATCGGCGTGGTGCTCGCGAATAGAGCAGGAGACTGACCAGGTTGATACCTGAGACGCAACTCGCCGGAGTGGACGCATGCGATGATAGCACGCAAGTGGGGGATGTAATCGTCGAGGGCCTGAGGAGCGAGGATGGGGTGTGTGTCAGGGTTGGACGGGTGGAGACGGACCTTGATGATGCGGAGATAATCTCTGTCGTGACAGTCTGTCTGGCGCGAGTGTTTGAGCACGGCCCTTACGTTTGCTCGTGCTTGGGTTGCGTCTGCGATGGAAGACGTGTAGACGGACCCGTCTGTGGCGTCGGCTGCAAAGTCAGAGAAGGCGATCGCACCGGTGGTAGGGAGCTGGTAGATGTGAGTGGTCATGACGTGACCGCACGTGGCTGCACGTGGCAACCTTCTTGAACTCCTTTCTCCGCGATTTCTCATTTCTTTTTCTTTTCTTTTTTTTTCTTTTTTTTCTTTTTCTTTTCTTTTTCTTTTTCTTTTTCGTTTTTAAATAATTTCTTGGTAGTTTATCGCCGCTCGCCGCCATGTCGAATCCAATCAGACTCGGTGAGCGCATCGCTGACCCACGCGCTCTCTCTGACGAGCTCGGTGTCGCCGATCCCACGTGCGTTCCCCCGCCTTGACCGCCCTCCCCGCTCACCGCTCTCAACAGCGACCAATCCCTCTACTCGGGTCTCGCCAACTACACCTTTGGCAACCCCCGACCGCTATCCCGCCCCCCCTCCCTCTCCTCACTCGACCCGCCCCCAGAGTCAGCAGTCCCCATCAGTCCCCTCACCCCCCTCGTCCGTCCACCCACCGCAGATCGCACTCCCCGTCCCTCCGTCTTTGGCCCTCCTCCTCCCCTCCGAAACGTCAGCAGTCATCCTTCGCAGGGTACGGGACGCCCGGCTTCCGATCACCATCCCCAGTCACGTCGCATTCACAATGATCCTGGTGAATCTTCCCGCGCCGTCTCCGGGTCTGATAGCGAGAGAAGCCAAGATCCCACCCCATCCATTGACCCGATCGTCCCTGCCTTTCTCACCTCCCACCAGCGTGGCAGGGTCATGCCAGACAACGCCTCGCAGCACACCTTCGGTCCTGCCTCGCGCAAGCACAGAGTTCACATGGCATCGTCTCAAGATGGTCCCGTTCCTTCGTCCTCCTCCGTCTCAGTCACAACCTCGCGCTCCAGTTCTCGCGCAAGCATGTGCACCTCCGAGCGTTTCAGCAGCGACGATGAGTTCGATATCGATTATTACGACGGTCCTTCATCGCCCGTCACTTTCGCAAGAGATCAGCTGGCAGACATCGACGAAGATGCCGCTGGTCCTTCCCATGTTCGCGCCTCCTTCCTCGACGGCAGGAGAGGCAGCTTACCCATGGCAATCCCTGGCGTCGTTCAACAAACCGATGCCTTTACCAACCGCAGTCGCGAGGGTAGCATCCTCACCCTCCGTCGTCCAAGTAGAAGCTGGGACGAAACAAGCATACACCTCTCCTCCCATAGCGGTGAAGACCCTCCACTCGTCCTTCCAAAGTCCGAACCTCAGTCCCGTGCAGACTGGATCTCAGTAGGCGCGCAGCTACAGGGAAACGACACAGGCGTATATGATGGTCTCAATCTCTCTTATATCCTTTCAAAGCGCTCAGAAGGTAGCATTCGCTCCTCGAATTCCCATCTCTCCTTCGTCCATAGCGCAACCTATCCTCGCAGATCCTCCCCATACCCCTCAGCCATCGGTCTCGGTCCAGGCAGCTCCTCCGCACTCCCCATAGATGATACTTTCTTGAGTCACATTCAGAAACACGACCGTAGTTTCGATGCCGTTCGTTACCTTTGGTCCTTCCAACGAGAAAAGGCAGACGCGTCAAGCAACTCCTCCCGTAGAAGACAACAAATAAGCCAGCGTCGTCCAGACAAGTCAGGGAACGAGGTCCCTTCACGGGTGCAGGAAATGTGGCGTTGCGGGCAAGTCGGTCGCTTCAAGGTAGACAGGCTATTGGTCAAACGTACGTCCGCTCCATCCCTCATCCCTAACCCTTCTTTATGGTATCCATGTACAGCACAATCCGCCGATCCTGCCAAAGGCGCACAACAACGAATCCACATTCGCCACATTCCAGACCCCTTTCTTCTCGCAGGTAACACCATCGCCGGTCCACATAGCGTCATCCACAAACATTCTCGAGCTATCGCTTTTTCTATCTTTCGTTCCCATGGCTTGTTTTCAGCTCGCCAGACCGGAGGAGCTGGTCCCTCTGCTGGCAGGACGCACATAAACATGCGACTTGGAATTATGCTCGCACCAAAGAAGGTGCAGGAACAGTATACCAGCACGAAAACAACTCGGCAACTTACTACCCACGGGTTGCTTGACAGCGAATCGCGAGGTTCGAGGGACAAGGACAAGGACAAGGACAAAGGCGGTCGTCGGGATACGCAATCTCTTCCATTGCGTGATGCACGCGACAAGGATAGAAGACGAGCGCAGGACGACAAGGGAAAGGACAAGGGAAAGGCCGCCAGCAAGGGCAAGGGAAAAGAAAAGAAGCATCGCTTGAAGCCGACAGAGAGTGCAGAATCCAGTACCGCCACCAGCAGCGCGGGAAGTATCTCCAATAGCGCACTAAAGCAGGTCGTTTCCGCTCCTGAACGACCCGCGATGAAAATTCAGTTTTCCCCCAGCGTATCATCCTCCATGAATATGTATACACGCGATTCGCGTAGCCGTCCAGCTTCACCAACGTCATTGGTACCCCCGCCAATTAACGATTCCGTCAAGGTCCCAGAGGGTGCCTTGTCTTCAATTGCACTCATTCGGCATCTTCGCGATCATCGAGATTCGATTGACTCGGACGATCGCTCACCTCCTCCCCGTACGACTCATGCCGAAGCCTTCAGCGCACTAGACCCCAATGCCATCGAAAATTTGCGTTTAAAGGCCAACAACCGTGCGAACACTGAAACGAGCTCGACGTTCGAACGCCTCTTCCGTCGATTCCGCTCCAGTACGCGAACCGACGACCATTCGTCGTCCGGTAGCCAACCAAGAGCATTCCAACCTCCGTGGTTGATCACTGCCGGTCGGGATCAACAGGAAGAGAATGATCGTGTACTGAACGATCTAAACGCTTCGTTCAGAGACGTCGGTCTTCTTCATGCGAACCCCCACAAGTCGTCAAAGGCAGTAACGAAGCGCAGGTCCGATCAAGAGGGCATCCTCGATCAGATTCCGGACGAGTGTCTCTATATGCTCTTGCCTCTATGGCCTGGCGAAACAGACTCGGCCGCCGTCCGCACTGAAACTAGCAGCGCCGCCTCGTTCGTCACAACCATCCCTGAGAACCGGCAGTACTTGCTTGTCTACTATGTCCCATTCGGCGAGGCGAAATCGCAAGACAAGAAACCCGAAAAGAAGAAGGCAAAGCAGTCTCACTCGTCGGATAGTGGCGTCGAGGAAACCAAGAACATCTATCTCTCCGCGTTCCGTGTCAACGCTCGTGTGGTCACGTATGATGAGCTACGGCTAACTGGCATTCGGGTTCCGAGCGATGGTTTGGCTATCAACGGTCCTGAATGGGAAGCGATCAACTACCCTGCTTCCGCCCCACTCCAGGATGCCCAGACGAACAATAGTACTGTTGTATGCCAATCCTATGGCCGGGAACGTGGATTTGATTTTCAGCAAGAGGGTCTCCTTAAGCTGGGCCTTTGTACGCGGGAAGATTTTACTGTCGAACCTCCGGAGACCGAAGAGGAGGAGAGGGAAGCCAAGACGATGCTTACGCCGATAGGCAGAGCAGCCGTTGAGATGATTTGGTTAGGTTGCCTTGCTATCACTAGTTTTGGTCCTACATGACACCCCATTACGGTTTGTCCTCTCCATCCATCGTTCGTGTGGGCATATCGATGTTATATCTTATATTCATTTTCGAACATTCACAGTAAATAATTTTCTATCGTCTATCGTCTTCATGTTGGTTCTCTGTTTATTTATACCCTGCCTTTTTTGATTTTCACCCAACATCACACCATCTGTGAATTATTACATCGCGCACCTATACATCAGTAGGATTTTAGATCTTCTTGTACATCTATGCAGTAAATGCTCTTTTTGCCTCCCCTCCCCACTTTTTTTTTCCTATTCTCTGTTACATTCTACAGTTTTCGCATCGTATTCACGTTTGTGTCTATACACAACTCCGTTGCCTTGTTTCATTCATTCATTTTTTTTTGGCGATATCGCCTATTTTATTCTCAGGTGTAGCACCAATCCCGAGCCGAAATGTCAATGGCTGTCATGTAGCCAATGTTATCGTGTCTTTCTTAAAGTCCATCGAACAGGGAAGAAAACAAGAACAAATAAAAAAAGGAAACAAGAGGCAGGAACACACACCCTGCCACACCAAAGCATTTGGCTAGTTGGCCCCACAAATCGACAGCTCCTTCATCTCCTGGAGGACACCCTCGACCTACGAAATGTCTTTGCGATCGGTCGGACACGCGTGGGGGGCAGGAAACCCATACCTGAGCGTCTAGCTGACCAGCAGCATAATCATCCCTAACGTTATCTGGAAAGTACCTGCGAGACTGAGGCGAAGAGAACAAAGAAAAGAGGACGAGAAAAACGCACCTCTGTACGGTGCTCATCTTTTCGTAACCGTCGTCTGCAAATTTGCACTGCATCCGTATCATGGCTTCGAAACTTGGATCGAAATAGGGCACGCGCAGATCGAGCAGCTGGGGGAGCTCCTTGATGAGTTGGCCGTTGAGCAGATCAAAGACCTCTTGGCAGTCGTCGTTTTCTTGTTGCGCCTGATCCGTGTGGATGATGATTAGGGCGCGTAAAAAAATAGAAGACGAAGGAAAGCTCGCCTTGGGTAACTTGGTCGGATCCTCGCTCGGCTTGTCAATCACCTTACGTAGTTTGCTCCTCGCTGCGTCGTAATCGAGCAACTGGGGAGCAAAGAGAAAGGATGGGCAACGATCGGGTCTACGTACGAGCGACACACCTTCTTGTTCCGCTTAGTTATGTGCTCGTTGATGATGGGAAAGTAGGCGTTCATCTTTCCCAGCGGCTCCATGATGCACGTACGATAGGGCGTATCCTATGCATGTATGCACGTAAGCGTCGTGAACGAATGAGGGCGAGGGCAAGAGGGCGAAGAAGAGACGCAATCGATGCGATCGATCCCAGACGACGCTCCCCCCCCCCCCCGATCTCCGCGTTGCTCTCACGCACCATTTCTCTTTGGATACAATTCTCCAGGTCGTCGACTGCGCTCTTGAAAGCGTGCGAGGCCATCGCACCATCAGACGTCCGATCCGCAGCGCTATAAAACGTCTCGATCGTGTCTGCCAGTCGAGCCTGCGCGGAGGTCATGGCTGGTTGCGTGTGGAACGAATGGCGTCAGATGGCAGCTTTCCAGCCCCCCGTCGCCAGTCGACCGACGGAGTGGGATGCGTGCTCGAGTACTCACCTCGCATGGAATCGCCATACGTCTTGCTGTCCTTTTGCAGCGCCTGACACTCCTTTTCGAACCTGACGAATATCGGATATGGGGGTCGTCGAGGGGCGCGTGCAATCGACTCACAAGCGGAACTTGGACTCTTCTTCTGTGAACTCACGGTCTACTGTACGTTCAATCTGACCGGTCTTTTGTAGGACCTTTTTA
Organism: Rossbeevera pachydermis; assembly: GCA_038090155.1. Lineage (NCBI taxonomy): Eukaryota > Fungi > Basidiomycota > Agaricomycetes > Boletales > Boletaceae > Leccinum > Leccinum pachyderme. Next base: position 15,609 of record JBBPME010000102.1, read on the forward strand.
AGGAGTTGGAAGGTGCGCTACCAGGGACGAGGAACTAGCGATTGCGCACCGTAGTGCCTGCCCTGTTCAAGGACTTTTTAAAGCTGGAAAAGAGATGAGTTCCAACTGTTAAAGTGACGGTCGTTCGTTTCGTACCCTGTCCAGCTCATTATTCAGGTCGACGTAGTGCACTGTCTAGTATTCAGATTACGTAAATAGTAAACAATTTCATGTCACTCGCTCCCCCAAAGGACCCGTGATTCTGTGCATCAACGTGGGTCCGTTGCGCGCAGCACCACGGCCACGACCTCTCCCAGATTCACCTCGCCCACCTCGTCCACGTGTATTATTCGAGTACTAGAGTCGAACGTCAGACAAAAAGATATCTTCAAACAGCACGCGAAACAATTACCGGATGCCGCTGCGTGTTACTCATCCGCGCCAATAGAGAGGGATCATGTGCAACATCCATCCTTTCTTCCTCCATTGGCTCCCAAGTTTGACCTACCCTGACGTCGTCTATCTGATGTTGGTCTGCTGCGTTGTAACCAGAATTGAATGGCTGATAATCCTCCTCCGGTCTCATATAAGGGTATTCCAAGCGAATGGATTGAGGGTCCTCGAATGACGGAGGAGGATTGCCTGTCCTGTCGTCATAGACCATGGGCCGAATGAGATCAGGTGGGGACGGGTGCGTGCGGTAAGAAGCACGGCCTTCCTCAGCCTCAGTGTCGGGGTGTCTGTCCCGATTCGGGCGGTAGGATTCCACCCACTCGCGATCATGATCGGGCCAGACATCACCTCGCGGTCTCCGCGCTCGATGACTATACTCATTATCGCTAAAGTCAGAGGATCGCTTTCTTCCCGTGGTTGGAGAGGCTGGTTGGGTCCGTGATCCATTAGAAGAGTTTGGTGGGCACCAGCTGTCCACTGGACGGCCCGACAAAGTGGCAGAAGGCCGGGATGTAGCATGCGCAGGAGAGTAATGGTCCCACGGAACCGTTCGGGAATTGTTATATCTGTTACGTGCCTTGCGGTGCTCGTTAGCGGGTCTTCGGTTAGCCCAAGACGGATCTTCCCAATTCAATGTATGAGGAGTCGTAACGCTAGTGTCATGGTTTTCTGTAAGGTCTCGGATGCCTGCGTCAGAATGGGGTTCTGCAGGGTGCATCTCCTGGTGCACCGGGGCCAAAAGAAGGGAATTCGTGGCCTGGGAGGTAACCTGTAACTGGTTCGGTGCGTCTGTTACTCGTGAACTCAGAGGGGCTTGTTCTTGGGTTTGTTGACTGGTGGCGCCCTCCACGTCACCTTTTCTTGCTGGCGAATCGTTGTCTTCATGCGAGTTAGAACTAGATGGATCTGCCCGAGATGGAAGTGGCGGATTGCTTTTCTTAGACGGCCGCGGACGGGGCGGGGGGATTACGGCTGGGCGAGGTGGAAGGGATGCAGGATAATTGGTCTGAAGCGAAGCCTGCACGAGTTCACGACCATGGTCGTTGCGTTCTTCTGTTTTTACAGAGGGGAGAGAATTATCTTCAATCTTTACGTTGGACATCCGCACGCTACGATCACCACTGTCGTTTTCTTCGACACGGCCACGAGATCTCTTCAAATGACGAAGGTTTACATTCCGCTGAGTGGGTGAAACGCAATGAACAGGTCCGATATTAAATTCTTTATTCCCAGGATCTAAGGGGGTTTGCGACTTTGGTTTCGGTGTTCGCGGAAAGGCAGGTTTGGAATCAGGAGCCGGAGCAGAAGGGATACCTGGATTGGGAATACTGTCGTGTTGCGATGCGGGTTGAGAGGGGAAAGGTGCTTTATTTCCACTTTCGATGGCGGTGACCAGGGGTGTCGCAGGTGAAAGATGCGAAGAGGGGAGGGATGAGGTTGCTTTGGGCAGTAAATGTCCTCCAGCGATTTTTGGGATCGCATTAGCAAGCATAACACCGCCCGAGATAAACACATCCTTCTTCTTTGATGACGACGAGGTAGTCGACGGACCTCCTGGACTTATGCGGATAATGGGCGATGGAACCGGGTGAAGAGGTGTAGGAACACTTCCCTCATCCACACTCATGACATTGGTGGAGGGAGAATCCGCATCGCGAGCAGGACCGATGGTGGTCGTATCTGTGATAGCCTGACGCTGCAATGTTTCTCCAGGACGGTTGGGATTCTCCAAGGTCCGGAGATTGGTCTCAGCAACTGTGTGGGTTTGCTGTCGAGCCAACAGTTGAGCTGGCTCCCGATCGTTCTCATCTTGACGATTTCGCTCAGCATCGAGGTGGGGTTGTAGTTCATTTTGCGTCTGGCGAGTGCGTTCCATTTCCGTTTGCACCCGGATACGTTCCTCCGCAATTTGTCGACGTTTCGCTTCCTCGGACTCTCTCTGCTTCCTTTCTTCCTCCAGCCTGCGTAGAGTGCGATTGGTTTCATGCAGTTTCTCCACCTTATCTGTATGCATTCGGTGGAAATGTTCGACGGCACGAAGCAAGTCAGTGCGGGACTTGATAACTGCTATTTCCTCTTCATTCATGCCTTCCATTGGCTCGTTGGGTAGATCATCTGGCAAGGGCTCGCTGGAGAGCTGCCCGAGCTGAACCTTTGCTTTCCAAGCCTCGTGTTCTTTGAGTTCCTTCACTGCAGCTGCGATTTGTTCCTGGAATCTCTTTGCCTCGGCAGTTCTTTTCTCTTCCTCTTGTGCTTGCCGCTTGGCAAACAGAGCCTTTTTTGCCTCCTCCCTGGCCTTGCTTTCTCTCTCCAACGAAGCTAAAGAGGCTTCTCTGGCATTCAGCTCCTCGTGCTTCTTCTGGAGCCCCCTGAGCTGCTGCTGCAACATCAGCTCTTCGGCCCGTTTGGCGTGTTCGAACGCCGCACGCTCGTCTGCAAGTGACCGCATTTGGAGTGCAAGAGCATTCTCGCTGTCAGCCTGTATGCGACGAAAGGTGTCGAGCGTGGTGTCAAGGCTTTGAAGGGTGCCAACGATGATCCTACGTTGAGCCTCACATTCGTGGATGAGGTCGGTGAGCGAGAGAGAAGCGACGGGTAAACCGTTGACATCTGCTGGGATGATGGCGCCGATACTCGATCCCGTTTCACTAAAATTGAAATTGCGAGGGACTATCAAGGGGGAAGCGTTTTGAGACTGGATGGGTTGACTGGGGGCGTTGACTTCATTTCCAGGTGATGGAGAAAGAGTCGATAGGGGTGGGAGCGGAGAAGCGCGTTGTGCAAGACTGACACTAATGGACTGCAGACGCTCTTGTCGAGCCACCAATGAGTCAGTAGCAGTGGTTGCAGATGATGCGGATTCTGGGTTCTGCGCCACAGTATCCGTAACTATAATGGGCGGGATAGATTCCGGTGGTTGCATGACAGTTGGGACAGACGGCGGAGTGGTGGTCATCGCCAAGGGAACGGAAGACATGACGTGCTCAGTTTCTGGAGGTGGAAGCAGGGAGGTGGGTGTGTTTGGCAATGACTCTGATTGTGGATGCAAAACTTCGACGGGTGGAATGAGACTAGTGTGTTCGGTAGGGCGTCGTGCGGTGTTTAGATGCAACGTGGGTCGGATAAGACCAGAAGACATGGCATGCGCCGCGTTGGGGATGTCGACGGGGGGACTGGTACTCATCTGGATGCGAGAGGCCAGAGGGACGTTAGATGGTGCGTGCCACCCCGAGGCTGCAGCCACTGAGGGGCCGAAATCATTGCCAGCTAACTGCTGGAAGAGAGTGGGTCGTGAGGGTGGATTGGATTGGACAAGACTATCTGTGAAAGCAAGGGTGGGTGTAGATGCGGGGGAGGGTGTCGGGGAGCGATAATCGAGATTGCCTGGCTGTGGCTGAGAGATACGACTGAGTAGCTGAGGGACTTTTCCTATCGAATTGAAGCTGAATTGCGAGAATTGGGGTGCTTGTGGAAGAGGAGGATGAAGGTTATCCTCGGCGCTGGAAGGACGCAAGTGTTGTGAAGGACGACCAAAGATAGACTCGTGTGGCATGGTGATGGTCGGTGGGAAAGATGCGGTGAACTGAGCAAATCCGTTTTAGTATTACGTTCGAATCCCCCTGAGGGCAAGTTGCAAGGGATCGTACCAGGGTGTAAGCCACACCTGGGTACCTACAACTTCCCGGGATACTGCGTAACGGTTTGAGCGTCGGATATGAATTTTTAGTACACTACTATGTAACTATCTGGTATTCTCGGCACACAAACCTGCCGAGTCGGAGATTCAAAAATGACCAGCGCAAGAAACCACAAGCCCATCAGATACTGCCAATGGTTCGCATCATAATCAAAGGAGGTACGCGTCCAGTTCTCGTTCTGCACCCTCATTTCGTTTCTAACACCTTCTTTCAGGTGTTTGGAAGGTCCGTAGCAACTCTCGGGACCGACATTGCGTTCTTACTGACCTCTGCACAGAACACCGAGGATGAAGTCCTCAAGGCTGCCATAGCGAAATACGGCAAGAACCAATGGCGCGTCTCATTCCCGTCCATATTCCCTCCCAATTAATACATTCTTAGGGCCCGAATATCCTCTTTGCTCGTCCGCAAGACGCCTAAACAATGCAAGGCTCGCTGGTACGAATGGTTGGATCCTTCAATAAAGAAGACGGAATGGTCAAAAGTATGTCTTTTCCCTTGCCTCGTCTGCTCTCTCATTCTCCCTTTTCAGACCGAAGATGAAAAACTCCTCCATCTTGCCAAGCTAATGCCGACGCAATGGCGTACGATAGCTCCCATGGTTGGACGGACCGCGACTCAATGTTTAGAGCGATATCAAAAGTTGCTGGACGAGGCCGAGGCAAAAGAAAATGAGGAACTGGGTCTAGCGGGGCCGGGAGGTGAAGCTGGACCGAGCGCGGACGAAGTTCGTCGACTACGACCGGGCGAAATTGACCCAGACCCCGAGACAAAACCTGCTCGACCGGACCCCATTGACATGGATGAAGACGGTATGTCTCCGTCATTCTTCTCTCTTCTTCTTGTCTCACCGTGTGCAGAGAAGGAAATGTTGTCCGAGGCCCGTGCCCGTTTAGCCAATACCCAAGGCAAGAAAGCCAAGCGGAAAGCTCGTGAGCGTCAGCTGGAGGAGGCTCGCCGACTAGCCGTTCTTCAGAAGAAGCGTGAACTAAAGGCTGCTGGTATTATGTTCGTCGTTTCCCGTTCTCTCACATTTACATAGTCGTCCTCACTTGTCTTTCCCTATAGAATGCGGCACAAAACTAAACAGAAGGGTATGGATGTGAGCAATATCTGTCTCATGACGTTTTGGCTGTTTGTTCACATGTCATGTAGTACAATGCGGATATTCCCTTTGAAAAGAAGCCCGCTCCCGGTTTCTATGATACCTCCGAAGAGCAGGCACGCATCACGGCTGCTCCTGTTGGTCAATCACTTCGGCGCCTCGAGAACAAGCGGAAGCCCGACGATGACGAAGCGGAACGCAGGAAGCGACAGCGCCGTAATGGAGAAAACAAGAGCAACGAACCGCACCAAACCAAATTCATTGCAGCCCGCGATGCCCAGATTCAGAAATTGAAAGACGCTGAGAGTATAGGTCGCCGACGGAAGTTGGTACTGCCTTCAGCTCAAGTCGGGGAGACGGAGCTCGAGGATATTGTTAAAATTGGGCAGAGGGGGGAGAAATCCAAAGCACTGGTCGCAGATGGTAATGCAGCTACATCGAAACTGGTTGGCGAGTACGAAGGCCTAGAAGGCGCGCGGATGGCTCGGACCCCCCGTACCGCTCCTCAACGTGAGTATTTTCTACCGATCAAGCACAATCTAATGACTGATGGCCCCGGTAGAGGATAATGTTTTGACCGAGGCCCGAAACCTACGCAACATGACGATCGCTCAAACACCTCTGCTTGGCGACGAGAATACCCCACTTCATATTGGACCAGGCGGTGGAACCGGTTTTGAGGGTGCCACCCCCCGCCATCAAGTCGCGTTCACCCCTAACCCACTCGCCACACCCTTGCATAGCGAACCTGACGGACTTGCTACCCCGCGTGGCGTCGGTGCAACGCCGCTCCGTACACCTATGCGTGACAATCTCAGCATCAATCCCGGCGCAGGTGTGTTGACCGGTGGTGAGACGCCACGGGAACAACGACTTCGCGCCGATTCTGCCAAGCGGGCACTAAAAGCCGGGTTCACAAGTCTACCAAAACCAGAAAACAATTTCGAGCTATTGGTTCCAGAGGAGGAGGAGGAGGAGGAGACCGGTCCAATATTGGAAGAGGATGCGGCAGAGCGGGATGCGAGACTGAAACGGATGCAAGAGGAAGAAGAGCGTCGCATTCTCGCGAGACGATCAAAGGCTGTACAGCTTGGTCTGCCCCGACCAGCACGTGTCGACGTCGCGCAACTCATGCAAGATCTCAACCTTGACGAGGACGAGGACGAGTTCAAGGACGCACGCACGTTGATCCACGCAGAACTAGCGAGCCTGTTGCTTCATGACTCTATCGCGCATCCGCTCCCTGGCACCAACCTGCCTGGCAGTACGGTTTCGACCTACGAGATGCCAAGCGATGACGACGTTGCACAAGCCAAGTCTCAGATTCACCTCGAGCTTGCGACGGCGATTGGATTCCCCGACGCTACCGAAGCGCAACTGAAAGAAGGGCTCATCACGCTTACGAGCAACGAAGAGTTGGACGAGTCCCTCTCTTGGGGACACGTCCGACAGCGGCTCGCGTTCGACACGAACAAACAAAGGTGGGTAGACCCTGAATCGCTGTCGTTCGACGAACGCGTCGCGGGCTACACGGCCCTCTTGGAGGAGTGCCGAGAACGGATGTCCAGGGAGGCGAGCAAGGCAAGCAAGATCGAGAAGAAGCTGGGTATCGTGCTCGGGGGGTATCAAGTGCGAAACAAGGCGCTGGCGAAGCGCATCACCGACGCGTTTGACGAGCTCGCGCAGAACAAGGTCAACTATGATAGTTTCTCGCGGTTGGCTTCCAACGAGAGCGCGGCAGGACCCCGGCGGGTGGAGACACTGAAAGAGGAAGTGGAAGTTTTGCAGCGGAGGGAGGGGTTGTTGCAGGAGAGGTATGCAGGCCTCGATCGGGACAGGCAAGATGCGACTTCAAGAGTGGCGGTGTTGGAGGAAAAGATCATGGCAGAGGCGGAGGCACTGAACGAAGCTGCACTCGCGGAGCTGGAGGGCTGAGATTTGATACATTGTCACGATCTCTTTTTTTTTTTTCTCTTTTTTTATTATTCGAAATTATGTTCAGCAATATATCGACGCATTGATTCGTGAACCCAGGAACGGACCCACCTGACAATGTTATGTTCCTGAGCCTTCAAGCAGCAGCTTGCCTTCCCATTTTTCCACTCCCACCAATCAAAACCTCGGAGTCGGAAGAAGATGAAGAGCGAAAAAGGTATGTCCCTGTTCCTTGATGACGCTATGTATGGCCAATACCCTCCCCAAGTAGGACTTTGAGCGTGACTATTGAATATAAAATCAACTGAACTTTGTTTCAAATTACAACCTTTTGCGCCATCGATAATGAAATCGCAAGGGGATAAAGGTGGGCCATCGTTACGAGACCTGCGCGGATCCTCCCCTGGCTGGCAGGCCTCAGGCCTGAATATCGGAATCTGTATCATTATCATTCATTTACTTGCCACATTTGATATATTACATATCCACTGAAAGACGACTATTTTTGATAGTACTACCGTCGGTGGTAGTTCAGTTCAAGTTCGAGAACGCCGGACGTTGTATCCAAAAAGAAGAAGAAGAAGACACCAGACAAGTTACAGAGGTTTCGTCACACCAACTTCAGGGAGGAGAAACGACAATGATTGTCTTTCCACAAAGGGCCTGCCGACGGGAGACTAAGGAGACAAGGGGGGCGCGTCGGTACCGACGGACGTCTGTGTCAACGAAACCTTGAACGCCAGCCACTCACGTTGTCAGTGCAAAAAGATTTAGACGACGCACACATCCGAAGCGTGCGTACGTGTCTTCTTCTTCTCTTCTGAGGGGAGGATACACACCCAGTCTGTTGGCTCAAGTACCATCCGAATGGGCTGGTCAACCTATGTATGTAGTATCGTACGAGATATGCAAGCGAACACACAGCTGATAGTGTGGATAGAACAGATAGCTTCTATCATTCCGTCTATGTTCCGCTCCGAGTAGCGTCGGCATCACTTGACAGGATAAGCATTTACCAAGTCGTGGGAACACAAAGTGGTAGTAAATCAACGATCAAAGTTAGTAGTAGTAGTCACTTCTAGATGCCCTCGCCTAAGCGACCGCGCCAGCTCTTCCTCGCCCTCCTCGCCCTCCCCGTCCTCTTCGTCGTCGTCCTCCTCTTCTTCGCCTCCCGTTCGACAGTATCCGACCTATTCTCCACAACCGCCCACCCCTCCGACCTCCCCTCCGAAATCTTCGGACTCCTCCACTTCGTAACCTCCTCGGACGAAGCCCACCGCGTCATAAGCACCCCCGGGGACCCTGCGCCACCGTCGCAGGAGCACCTCCATGGCGCGCAGCTGAGCGGAGACGTCCCCGTCGCACCAGAGAAACCAATAGCGCTGGCATGGTACGCACTCGGGACCATCGCCAAAGCGGGCGGACGCGAGCGCTGGAGAGGTAGCAGCCATTCCGCGGCGGGCAGCGGGTGGGACGAGCGTCTGCGGGCGCTACGCGAAGAATACCCGCTCGTCGTGTTCTCAAAGGTTCGACCCAAGTCCCCGGATATTATGGCCCTGCGCTGACACTGCCATCCTTTGATCTGATCATGTGGCGGTCTATTCATATGTCCACAGTCGTACTGCCCGTGCGTATGCATAGTTACCCCGGTCTCCCCCGTGCGTCCACACACTCATCAGTTCGTGTATGCACCACACCAGGTATTCGAAGCGCGCCAAGAAGCTCCTTGCGACTTACGACCTCTCGCCCCCACCTAAAATCATAGAGGTCGATCTACGAGGTACACCCCACTTCTTCCCCACTTAACTCGGCCCGTTTGCCGAAGTCCGATGAACATGGCTCACCCCCTTTTGTAGCGGACGCGTCGCACATTAAAACGGTTCTGACGCGTCTGACCCATCATTCGACTTTCCCAAACGTGATCTTGAACGGTCGGCCGTTGGGCGGCTCGGACGACCTGATACAGCTGCACGAGGAGGGCGCACTGCACCATGTGTTCCAAGAATCCGGTGTAAGCGTGGGTGGAGAAGGCGGCGAGGTCCTAATCTAATATAGTTCTTATCGCTCGCCTCACGTCTGATAACCAAAAATGTTTGGAAAGGAATGTAAAGAGCACGATTTATTGTGGATAGAACACGTAAATACAAACAAGATGGCCTAATATTCCCACCCAGCGTGTATCCGATGTCCCTAGTGGTAATCCCGTTGTCGTAGCAGGGCATTATCTATGAAGAGCGTCAAGGGTTATAAATATGCATGATCTGATAGTGATTGTTGTATGATGCGCCAAGAGCGAGCTCGCGGCTGTGTATCCCTTTGAGCGATATTGTGGGCTACCCCCAGACGGGAGCCTGCTCCGATCTAGACGGTACGGGGTCGGTTCACCGACGCCCCTTCTTCCCCTTGGCCTTGCCCGGCTGTACGGTCGCACCTGCCTCCACCACCCGCCGTGTGAGCTCGCCGGTCTCGTGCATCCGCCTGACTTCCGACATGAGCTCCTTTGCGTCCGCTGTGTCCGCCCCGACCGGTTGACCGCCGATCAAGAGCACGGGAAGTACAGGCACGTGTGTGAGGCGTTCCAGAAGTGGGATGATGACATGCGCGTCCTGACGCTGGTCGACCTCGACAATAAGCGGGGTGGGGTTCAGGTTCAAGTTAGTCAGTAAATATCGCAATTCACGCGAGTCGGAGGAATGCAGCTGTTGGAACCGGTTGTTAGCATGACACGCCCTGAAACAAAAAAGCAAGGGCGCTTAGGAACAAGGGACGTGTTGCCACGGGACGGAGAAACAAAGGAACACAAAAGAAACAAAAAAATCACCTTCGCGTAGAGCATGACGGGGAAGCGGGACCATATTTCGTCGACGAGCCTCTTGACCTCGTCTGGGGCCGACTCGCTGCGAGGGTCGAAATCGAGGACGAGTTGTGGGTCGAGAGGCGCGTTCGGATCGACTGCGGTGGGAAGTACATTGTGCGGGAGGGCAGCGATGAAGGCAGAGAGAGCTGCGAGCTCTTCTGACGGGGAGAGGTCGACGGGTGGACGTTGTGGCTGGGTATGCTGGGGCTTGCGTTGTAGGACGGGACGTTTCCTGACCGGGGGTGGAGGTGGGGGGCTTCCGCGGAGGTGGGAACGGTCGTGGTCCTGGACCTGTGTGAGGAGAGACTGGGAGAGGTTGAGGGAGGGGTAGGCGACGAAGAGGAGGTAGAAGGAGAAGACGAGGAGGGAGGAGAGTGCGATGAGGGCGGTGCGATGATTGAGACGCTGTTTCCTGGGCGAGAAGACGCGGTGGATGAGGGGAGTGGGAAGGAGCATGGCAGAGTCATTCATGGCAGGTGAATGAACGGATTTTAACAAGGAACGGTGGACGGAAGGTGCGCGGCGATGCATGTCGGATATGTATAATAAATGTAACGTACGTTGGAACTAACAAACTTCGAAATTCTAGATCAGCGACCCTCTCTAATTTGGGTAACCATCGATTCGACCCCCCCTTATCTCCCATCCACGCCCCTGGCTAGACCAATGGTTATAACAACCATAATAGTCGTCTCTACGCTCGCCATTATCGATCGATCCGAACAATTATAATACGGGCGTCGTTCTTATCCTGTCCGGTCCAAATTCGTTCCCGTCCCTGTCCACCTCCACCCAGTCCGTCGAGGTCGAGTTCGAGTTCGTCGAACGCATCTCGCTCGCTCGTGCACCCTTCTCATCGCCATAGACTGGTTGCTCAAGGATTGGTTGCGAAAACTGCTCGCGAAGTCGGTCTGTCGCCTGCTGCTGAATCTATTTTTAGGGAACCATCAGGTACACTCGGCGGTTCATAAGAAGCGAAACGTGCCTCGCCCGCCACTGTCCGGGAAAGTTGGAGCAGAGGTCCCGTTAGCCCGAGCTTCTGGATCATGTATCTGTGGGAAAACGTAATTTCAGCACCGTCATATCGCCACACACTCTCAAGGCTTCACTCACGCAGTAGTGGCCAACATGATAACCATCACAAAGTATAATGGGTTGAACAGAACCAACATTGCCTCGTTCCATCCAAGGATCACCAGCGCTCCGTATATCCAGTAGGGCACCTGTGCGATCGACGACACCGTACTTCGCTTGGCTTCTACGAAGTAGGCGTCTGCATCCCGTCTGAAACGTGCTGTGAGATCGAATAACTTTGATTCCGAAAAGATAACCAGCGAGGACGCAAAGTCGAACTCGTCTTCTCCCGCAGACTCGGGCGATGCCGGAGGAAGCGAATACTGCACTGATGGGTCGACGGGCGATATCTTGGAGAAGAGTGGGATCAAAGCTAGGGTCTACACAGTTTGGTCAGTTCCCCCTTGTCAATCCACAGTCTGTACAACCCACATCGTCCTTCGCTTTCCGGAAAGCTCCCTCAATGTCATCCTCGGGCTTCCACACTCGAGGGACGCCATTCTCATCGTAACGGAAGCGTTCCTCAAAGTGCATACGTAGCTTGCCCAAGATGGCAGTATCCGCCGTGAGTTCATCGATCTTGGCACGTAGAACAAGCCAGGCGCGTATGCGAAGCGACGACAGCGCACTCGCATTCTCATCCTCTGTACAATTGAATGCTGTGGGAAAATATTATGATGATCACAATAAGTGTGAGTAAGACACCTAGGGTTTATCTCACCATTTGCCTTCTTAAGGTACGATTGTTCGGCCCTTTCCAACAATCCCTTAAACGTTCCCAAAACCTTGTCCCACATATCGGGCGCAGCCTTGTTCAAAGCAACGTCCACCGGTTCCGATATCTGTTTCTTAAAGTTTCGCTACACAATGGTCAGCACCGTCATCCCGTCGTGTCTACAACTCTCACCTCGATAAGATTGACCGTCTTTTTTGTCTCGTCCTTCCGGAAAACTTCGGCAACGTTGGCAATCTCTTCTCGCAACAATCCTAGTTCCTCCTCCCAACTCCAGTCCTCCTCGATGCAGGCTTCCTTGCCACCCGACTCGAACCGCGTCTCACACTCGCTCGTCGCTTTGCTAACAACATCTGCAAAGTTGTAGTCTGCATCACCACCGCTCAGAGTGTTTTGCAGTGCAGACTTGAAAGTAGACAAGCAGAGTCTGTGTAAGTTCTTGAGTTGACCGAGGAAGAGAGGGGTGAGGAGAGAGACGATCGTGGCGTGTAGATCGAGGCGTTTTCGGGAGTAGACACCTTGATGGTAACGCGAGGCGTCACGATCATAACGGGCTATACAGTGATTTAGTCAGTGAAATGATGTGCCGGAATGAAAAAGCGCACTGAGTGCTTGATCCCTCCAGTTAGTCATCAATGCGCCAAGTCGATCAACGACCCTTCCGGCCTCGATTGGTCGTTTTTGAGACTTTGCCTGTTCGTTAAACTCGCCGAGTGCAGCAGATGAGATCTCGTCGCAACGAAATTGTGCAAGGAGCTCTTGCTGTGTCGGCAAGTCTAGGTCTTTATTGGTCTGGACTTGTTCCTGCAATTTGACATGCCGTCGGTAGGCGTCACCGCTTGACAGACATGACCACGTACCCAAATGTTCTCCATATACACAGCAGCACCGTCGGCCGGTATTCTCTTGTGGTAGACACCCTTGAAGAGATAGTCCTTGTTTCCCTTGGCTGTGAAGCGCTGTCGGAGGAGCGCAACCTCGTCTTCGAATTTCTGTGCTGCCAAAATCTTGTGTGGAAGAGCGGTGAAAGCCAAGTCAAAGTAGTCCGACAGCTGAGCGTCCGCAAGCCCGGTTGGCTTGGACAGCGCATCCCAGATTCGCATGAGGTCAACGGTGAGCGTATTCTGGAGATTAGACAGGGGCGTCACGCCGAGGTGATCCCGAATGACGAAAAGCAGAAGGGTCCGTGATTGGGGACCCTCTTGTGCCTTCTTTCCGAACAAACCGAGATTGACTTCGAAGACGGTCTTGAGAAGGCCCATGTTGGCACCTTGGTAGAGACCGACTTGGTGTTCCCATAAATTGATGATCAAAACTTCTGACGAAGCGAGAGAGAAGAGTGCTGATTTGCGTTCAAAGTCCTGGAGTGTCGTTGTTAGGAGTAATAAAGGAGAGATGAGGCTGGTCGGACCTGATCCTCGCCTCGTTCACGACCGTCTGTACCCTCCACGTCCATGACCATGACACTCATACCTTTACCTCTACACATCCATATACCTAGAGTGGGCCATGACTCGGAACGGATCCCTGATGCCAAAAAAGAGAGATACCTTTTGTGGTCTGCTGTCGTTTCGTCTCATCCATGACATCGAATGTTGTCCCAAATAACCCATTCAAAAGAGTACCTATGTGATGCCAAGGACGCAATTGAGCATAAGACACGTGCCCAAAAATAGTGACCCACTCTTTCCTGTCGACTGAGAACCAAAGACGGCGACGATGTTGTAGTTGAATCCGGCGTCGCGGAGACCCCAACGTTCGATTTGGGTGGACAGGTTGGGTCTTCCGGTCGAACCGAGTTAGGCAGAACGAACCCGACGACTGAACACAACTCACGTGAAGTTCTTGTCGTCGTCGATTATTTGTATGCGTTCTGAGGGACTCTCGAGGACATTAACATTAGGTGAGGTGGTCGAGATGAGTTTTGTGTCCATGATGGGGAGGATATCATGTTCAGACATTTCGAGGTAACGAAGAGAGAACAGAAATGTCAAAGACACGCGACGTCCGCTCGGTTCGGATATTTCCGATGGCACGCCTCATCACCCCAGGACGGCTGGAATAGCTCGATTCCATCAGATTGTAAGTGGACGAGTTGTACGTTCGTACATTGTACTTCTTAAGGTAGGTCAGATTATTGACACTCTTCGTACATTGTAGTTCTTAAGATAGCCCGATCAAAAACAGCAATCGAGATGTCGATCCTTGTGAGCTTCCCTCTCAGTCTTTTTCTTCCATGCCCTCTCTTGATATCGTCGCATCGTCCCTCCTTCTCCCCCTCCCTGTCCTTTCCCTTGCCCTCTCCGTGTATAACTCCAGGTCTACTCCCGCTAAGCCAGCCGTCCTCTTCTTCCTGGCTGTATTCGCAGCTGTGTCCGCTGCGACCACGTTGAGTGTCGCGCGCGGTGAGCCTCTCACCCTCGTAGCAAACCTCTTCACTTCCCTCTTACACACCACGCGTAAGCACCGCTGATCACCGATCCTCCTACAATTGACCCCTTGCATCCAGTCTGTGCTGTTTCCATTTACGCCCTCGCCAAGTCTCCCGCTTCCTTCCTCAAGTTATTCCTATCGCTGGCTGCTCTCCTTGTCTCTTGCGGTGCGCGATCTGCCCACATGCCCGGATCTTCCAGTGACCATTTTTTGTTAGAATTTGTATCTACCCTCATTCCGACGAGTCCTCGCCTCATACCGGCCACTCTGGCACTGGTGTCTCGCGCTCTCCTGCTCGTTCTTGCCATTATTACGGCAACCCTCTTACACCGGCAGCACGTGGCCTTTGCAGCGCGACCCTTCACGGGCGAGTCTCATGGCAAGGCGCCCTCTCCAACACAGGCTACCTGGCCATTCCCTCGTCCCCTCGCATTGCAAGTTAGGCTGGAATGCAGAAGCTCTCCCGTGGATCAATTGACACCAACACACGTCATTCCTCTCTCTACGTCCCCCCCTGCACACGGGGCCAAACAAGTCGCCTACAAAATGGACAGGTACATGTTTCTACCGCTAGTTCTCGTGAATGCGCAGCTATTTTCGACCCTTTCTGCGGGTATGAACGTGGCCGTTTGCATGCTCGCAAACAATGCGGTCAACCGATCCAGTCAAATTCTGCCATACGTTCTTCTTGCATCCGCCGCTTGCACATTACTCTGGTCTTTCACTGTTCTTGCCGTCATTCAGAGTGAGTCCAATGGACTTTTGCCCGATCTTAAGCGCTCATATTCACGCCATGCGAACAAGTGCTCCCCGCCAAACCTAGGTCGTGTTACTCGGAGAGGAAGATGGCGACTGGTTACGGCAAGGTGTCGCACAGAGGCAATCCTGACACGCTTTTCCACAACAATCCTATACAGCGAACCTCGAAGCCTTCTCTCTCCCGAGGCGAATCTGATTCCGTGCCCGATTTTCTTTACTTGCGGGATCCGTTTGCCAGCTCTCCGCCACCACCGCCACCACCTCTCCCACCACTCGGGCTTGGCCTTGAGGAAGTAGACGTGGGGTGGAACAGAAGCAAAGAGATAGGCATGCAATATCGCTTTCCGGCACCCCGTTCGATCGTCGGGGGTGGGCGACGCAATGGAAAGGCAATCCGTGGAAACGGAAAGAGACGTCTTGTGCATCAAAATTCCTCTCGTACGTTGTTGCCCGTCCCAGAGACTCGAGGGACGGGGGTGGACGTAGAACGAGAAAGAGGATTTGGAGACGAAGCGCGGCTCGCGCAGCTCCTGTTGCAATCCCTCAATGAGGCTGCCAGTGAAGAGGATGACAGTCTAAGTGTGCCTATGCCGAGGTTGACCGTGACTCCTCCTCAGCCAGTTCATATACAACAAACTTCGAGGTGGAGCACGGGCACGACCATCCAGTCCATCGTGTCTGCTTCGGTTAGCAACAGGTCGGGCATGTCAACATATACGACATGTGCGAGCGAGAAGATTCCGACGAGCAGGATCTCTGTGAACACTGTCACTTCGGTCCTTGGTAGTCGCAAGAGTTCGGAGGCGAAAAGAAAATCGGTTATGACCGCGTCGTCTTCCAAGGGGTAGACATTCCGCACATGCGTCTCATGATCTGGTATGTGCGTTTCGTGTAATTCGTTGACCGGCTTATCTGCTGGTCGTCTGCAATCCGCTCAAAGTGTAATACGCTGTCTTTCGAGTCGTCCTTCGACTTCTCGTCATAAATGTATTGGTATCGTTCACGTCCAGTATTATTCTTGGCATTTTTGTTACTCGCAGCTACCAACTGTCTCAGCTTTCGTTCTCGCATGTCGTTCTTTTCCTCTTTTCCAACTAGTCCAGTGATAACAGTTTGTGTAGTATCAAGTATGTAGAAAACCATTGGAATCGGGGTGTCATAATTCATCACAATGCAACATTGGAAGCTCCGCAGAAACACTCGACAGTGAATCGCTAGATAGTTCACTCTCCGATAGCGTACAGGACAAATTCACAGATCTCTTTGCTATTCCTTGTTGCCAGTCGTGCGTTCATCATTAGTTAAAGAATGGTATCCATGGAGAACACTGGAAGGCTAGAGTTGGCATCTAGCTCGAGTCCGGTGATGGCTCTACCCCGTCGAGTCGGACGTCAATACACGGGGACGGAGACGACAGCGAGGTGCGATCGTGATTGATTAACGTTAGTAGTAAGCACTGTACTTTGGCACTGGCAGGGACGATCATCAGGCCCATTCTGACGTTATCCAAGCGTAAGGACAAGCTAGAAATGTATTCGTCGGCAGTGGACTGGTAGACATCGCGATCGATCGGAATCGCTGGCAGTGGGTTGCCCCCACCTTCTCTGCCAGCAGATGCTACATGCCCCAACGAGGCTATCGTCCTCGGCAGAGAACACTTAACCCCTCGTCCACAGGGAAACATGAACAAGGAGCCAGGGTTTTCGATCGGAGACGATTACCTCGTCTAAGCACCTGCGCTGCTTTGCTGGAAGCCTAGAACACTAGAAAAGGGGGGGGAAAGCAAGTCAGCCCGTTAATACTGATAAGTTTCTACCAATGGCATCATCCACTTCTCCAGGGTCGACGGAAAGAGAGAGGTGCCAATCAGAGTCAAATCTTCCAGGGCTGCCAAGCAGGGCCGTGGCACGGCTTTTGCCACCATCCTATCGGCTGAAAATCTATTTCGTGTGAGAAACACGGTTACGATCAAATTCTTTTCGTTATCGTTGAGCGTGAATGACATATTACATCTAATTTTTGTCTACCACATCACCCCTTCATCACTCCTTTCCTGGAGCCTTCTCACGGACGCCTCGATGGTTCTAGTTCCCTGGGCGATATGGTCTGATGACCATGTGCATTGATAAAAAGGAAGTTAGGTAGCGGTCGAGGGCTCCAAGGGGAACAGATTATACTCTTGGGGCAGAAGCTGACCAACGCGTAGCAGCCTTCGAGATAATATGTGGCACCATTTGTTCCGCGCGGTCGTATCCAACGGTAAATATTAATACAAGGGACAACAACCTTTGTACTCACCCAGGAAACGGGTTATGTGGCGATGCTCGGAGGTGACTCCAGTCGCAATACCAATACTGGCCTTGGGGGGACTCATCGAGATATGAAAATTATGTACATACCTGAAAGGTGTACATTGGCGTACGAGGCTGTGATTACCACGTCAAGGATCACCTAAACATAGTCCTTCATGAAACAAATAGTACTCATATGATTGACTCGTCAACGATCGTGTATGTCCACGGGCGCCCGTCAGTACACGTCGACGTTCCTCGGACCAGAATTACTTGCCTAAAATAAGTACTGCGGGAACCCTGAAAACGCTCGAGGTTGATGCTGGGAGCCAAGGTTTGTCTTCAAAGCAGCGTCAGTGTTCGGCTAGGCCATGTCATCGGCAGCGTTGAAACGTTGAAACTCGGTTGACGCACTGTCAGCATTGCTTACCGATGGAAGCAAGAACCAACGGTATGGAGTAAGAAAATGATCAACCGCATGCGTTATTTTAGGCGACAAGACCGAGCCATTGGCCAGTCCAGTCATGGATTGACTCTACAGAGGTGTCGGACACCGAGAGGCTGGGTGGACTTAAATGGGGTAGTGGAGAGTCTGCACGACCGAGAGGCGGACGCCGCGGACGTGGATCAAGTATTAGTCAACGCATCTTATTACCGATAAGATGATGCGTTGACTAATATTGAGTATTTGAGCCGGCCAAGTTGTGAGCGCTCAGCTGAAGCGAATACGATGACTCTCTCGACACTCCCTTTTGATCTCCTCCACGAACTCGCGGGCTTCCTCGAGTCCAAGGCTGATCTTGTCCGACTTGCACTCTCGGTTAGTCTCTCATGTCTGCGTTATGTACTTGCCATCGATATCTCCTTGCAGTGCAAGCACCTTTTCGTTGGACTCTGCGCTGCAATATACTCCGATGTTCAGCTACTTAACACTGAGCAATGTCTCGCGACTTTGACGATGCTCAACAGCCGTCCCGATATCGCCCGCCACGTACAGAAGCTTCTTGTCCGTTTCTCCACAGGTCCTGGGGAAAACTCGATTGGTTATGTCGTTTCCTCTCTCGTCCAACGTCTTGCGCATACCCTCGATGCACTCCACACCTTCATCTGGGATGCCAACCAAGTTCCCCAGCGCGACGATCTGTGGTTTGTGTTGCGAACATCGTGAGTCATGGCTCATCGTCACGGTCCGTGTGATAACAATTTCATACCATGGATCAGCTGTCCTCGGCTTAAGACCATCGGCATCTCCTATGGCGCAGAACTTCCGGAAACTCATAGCCATGTTTGTTCCATGGAGTTCGTGTGCAGCATTCCGGCACTTACCATGTACTTAGGTTTTCCACTTTAAGAGTCTCCGCGGTTTCACCCTCAACGTGAAGCGAGGTTTCTTCCCAGACACCGATCTCCAAGGTGACAGATATCCTTGTTCATGCCCCATGCACGTTGTCTCATCGTACACAGAGTTCCCCGCAGAGCCTCGCTTATGGGACATGCTCATTCGTCGATCACCGGATTTGGAGGAATTGCATATCAACGGAGCACCGTTCATTTCTTTGCAGATCATCCATCCTCTGTGTTATGCACACTGGCCCAAGCTGCACACCCTTTCTCTGGGTGACATCTTGCTCGACTGGAATCTCCGCCCCGGTATCAAGGCTCCATTCGTCACATTTCTTGAGGCACACCCACAACTGCGCTCCCTTCGGATATCGCGTGCAGCACTTAATCCCGCACATATGGCATCACTCGAGCCGGGCTCGCTTCCAGAGCTCACTCGCTTTAGCGGTGCCATTGAACATTTGCAAGCGCTAGCACACACACACCACCAAATCAGCAGTGTTGCACTCGATGAGCCATTTGTCATCCGTAACGCCCCTCCTTCGCTGCTGGCCAGTGTCCTCAAGGGCCTTAAATCCTTGACCGAATTGCGCGTCTGCTTTGTCTTTCAGTCTACCTACGAAGGCGGGAGCTTGGTTCGCTCCATTGCAAACGCCTGCCCTGGTCTCACGAAGCTCGAGGTCGTATGCACTCGCAAGTCCTCGCTGACGGTTGTATGTTGCTGCCATATTTTGATATGTTGTCGCCACTAACCTATTTTCCTAGGACACACTCGCGAAAGCAATCCGCTCCCTCCCACGTTTGCAACATCTTCGAGTGACTCTCGTTCGCTCTCAACACGAAGATCCTCTCAGTGTATGTGCGACTACAATTGCACATACGCTCCCGCGATTGCACGCTTTCTCGATAACCTTTATTTCGCCCGATATTCCGCTTCATTTCGACATGGAAATAGGTCGAACCGTTGGTCACCCTAGTCATCCATATATCGAGACCGGGAATTACGTCGTCCGGACGGACGAGTATGATTTGCCTGTCTCTGTGGCGTGTACAGAGCGCGGTAGCCATACCTCGCTGCTGTCGTCGTCGGATCCATCGCCTGTGACGTCGATGATCCCGTTCAGCAACTGGTCACGAAGAGCCAAGGTTAAGAAACAATATTCGCTTGATTTGCGTCCGCGAGCAAGGAGACGATGTGGGCTTGGGCTAGTACTCGAGAAGAGCAATGCCGGAGAGGAAGTGAGAGTGTTTGTGGTGCTCATGTCGCTCACCGGACTTGCACTCTGGGGTTTCTTCTCTTGACAGTGTATTTTATTACATTACCACGCTTGTTTGATCGCAACCAAACGCTTTCCACGCTGGCATCCGTCTACTCCATCTCCTCTTCTTGCTATACACACACCAGGCATGTCATATCAAAGGTAACATCCATGGACAGCCTACTCGCAATCGCTGTAGGCCTTGTCTTGCGCATCCTCCTCGACGCCGTGACGGACAACGACGACCGAGTCAGCAGTGCGCTCTATTTCCCTGCCCCCGCCTGACCCCATCTCACTCTTTCCAGGCGTTCTCGTCGGCATGTGGGAAGGCGTCGTCCTCAACCACTTCATACGACGCATTCCCCGTTCCTTCGACCCTTATCTCGGCTTCGGATTCCGCATATTCGTCGACTTCCTCTTCACCCAGTCCTTCTCGCGCCTAGCACTCGTTGCGCTCTGGTCCCTCGTTGGCATGCTCCTCGCCGACGTGGCGCCGAATCTGTGGCGCGACTCGGGTCTCCGCAGGCTATACCGCCAGGTCCGCAAGGACGTTCGTCGCGTCGAGCGCGCCTTCCCGCGCATACGCATCAAGAATGACCTACCTAGCATGCGGTTGTTCAATCGGTCGCGTCCCGCATCGTCTTCGCATGCATCCAGCTCGAGCTCGGTACGGAGCGATAGAGCAACCCCTTCGCGCTCGCCAGCTGCGTCGCCGGCGCCTGCAACCAGCACTACCCGCAGACCCGGACGGGCTCCCCCTGGGACATTTCCCAACGTCGCGGGTTGGTCAGAGACGGGCACGGACTTCTCCACCCTCCGGCTTCGCGTCGACGACATCGTTACCCATCCAGGACCCTCGCCGTCCCTTATACCCTCTCAAGAATTCGCAACGTACGGGCGGACTGATACTACTCATGTTCCTATGTCACAGATACGAACTACCGTCCAGGAGACCACAGCTACAGTCATCCAAATACAAACACAAACACAAAAAAATGAATCCGTAGTACTGGAGACAGCCACTACGGTCGTAGCAGCTGCCGCGTCGACTTCACCCATGGAGGATGTATCGCGCCACAATCCACGCACGATACCCGATGACTGGGTGGACGTTGATCGTCCCCCAGGTACACGGGTCAATGAACCCGTTGTTGCTGTATTCCAACCCGACCCGACTCCTGAACCGCAGCCACCCACCCCATCAAGACCCGTGTCTGTCTTCGTCCCACCCCCGGCGGTCGACAATATCCCGGATATCCCCGAGGTCGACCACGGCAACAAAGCATTGTGTCCAGACCAAATTCCCCTGCCCGAATCTCGCGCTGCGTCGGTGATTGGCAGTGTGTATGAGTCACGGAGTACATTTCACGACTCCTTTCGTTCTCGGGTAGACAAAGCCACTTCCGAGATTGGCACGCTCGCACCGATTGTTGTGCAATCGACGACAAAAAGTCAGGCGACTTCGCGTGCCTCTTCACGGGTGGGATCCAGGCTCAAGCAATCCATCGACATCGTTCCTCCTAAGGAACCTGCCGGGGAGCCGGTCAGCCAGAGCAAACCTCAAGAGACAGGCCCCGCGCGTAGTATGGAGCCTGCCATCATCCTACCCCCTGTGGTCGACACAGTGTCGCGACATCCAGACCAGATTCCGCTCCCTGAATCACGCGCCGCCACGGTGATCGGCGGTGTGTATGACCAACCCCAGTCTCGGAGTGCATTCATGTTTAGTTCTCACCTGGATAAGGCTACCTCCGAGATTGGCGTCGATCCAGGATCAGTCGCGCCGATTGCTATGCAGTCGACAAAAAGTCAATCAGCTTCGCGTGCTCCTTCACGAGCGGGATCCAGGCTCAAGCAATCCATCGATGTCGATACTCCTCGAGTTCCTCCTAAGGAGTCTACCGGGGAGCCAGTCAGCCAGAGCAAGCCTCAAGAGACGGGCCCCGCGCGTAGTATAGAGCCTGTCCTACCCCCTGTGGTCGACAAAGTGTCGCAACCTCCAGACCAGATTCCGCTCCCTGAATCACGCGCCGCCACGGTGATCGGTGGTGTGTATGACCAACCCCAGTCTCGGAGTGCATTCGCGATTAGTTCACACCTGGATAAGACCACCTCTGAGATTGGGGTCGATTCGAGGTCGCTCGCTGCGATTGCTATGCAGTCGACAAGAAGTCGGTCAACTTCGCGTGGAGTGGGATCCAGGCTCAAGCAATCCATCAATATCAATGACCCTCCAGTTCCTCCGGGCAAAACCGGTGCGGAGCCTCCAATAAGCACACCGGCACAGGTCGACTCCCCTGATAGCATACTGTCGCAACCTGGAGACCCATCCGTGCTCTTGCTTGCCACGAGCCCACGGGGGTCACAACTGAACACAGCCGATCCAGCACCCGAGGGCGGTGCGGAAGCAAAAGACGATACGGGACACGACAAAAGCTCGTCGTTGCTCGACTTGCCTTCTCCTTCCAGATCACCGCCACCCCCATTCAGTGAATTCGAAGGTGTTGCTCTTGCTGAAGGGGCTCCTGCAAAGGATGACCCCGTAACGCAGGACGAAGAGCCGACTAAACTAACCCAGGAACAAAAAGCTACGGAGGATAAACGACTCGCGTTTTTGTCGTTGCAAGTTCTAGAGCTCGAAGGATCGCGGGTCGATTTACAGAGACAGTTGGAGAAGGAAGATGACCCTGATGGCAGACATGCGAAAGCACTCGAGTCAGACCTCGAGGACTCGGAAAAGACGTTGAGCGCGGTCACGGCAAGGATGAAGAAGAAGAAATTCACTGGTGATTTATTGTTCTGCTATTGTGGAGGATATTACTGATTGGGCGGTAGAACCACCATCTGATCCCGGATTAAAAGTGGTTACCCTAACGGGTACATTGGCGTCCGAAGTTCAGTCTCTGCTTACGTCGGCGATCTTGGATATGTTGCTGGCTCGGGAGGACGCAGGACTGATGACGGTCCAATTTGTTATCAACAGGTCGAAACCCCTCAAGACAACAAACGCAAAGGCCGCGAAAGATATTGTCCATACCTTCGCCAAACGGTAATACCCCTTTTAGTTTGACAGCAAGCGAGCATCAGCTGACGAGCTGCTAGACATAAATTCGCGGTGCGCACCGAGAGTGCGACTCCTGGTATCATCAATGTCACATTCTAAGTAATTTATCTATATCTCGCCTCGATGGGCGATTTCTATGCTGTCGATCTGTAGTTTTTAGTGTTGTCGTGGATATTTTCTTGACGGTATTACCCAGACCTATGATAATGGACGGCGACACAATTAAACCGGTGGGATGGTGGCTAGTTTTTCGCAGATGAGGTCGAGGCCGGCACCGCAGCCCCAGTATGCGATCTCCTCTGGAGAGAGTCTGCCGAGCACGTAGGACGCGGCGTCACCATCGCGTCCGATACCAATTCGAAAGCGATGAAAGTTGGGGTTGTCACCGAGGGCGCGGATGACGCTCTTGACGCCGTTGTGTCCGTTGGCAGATCCGCCGAACTTGACGGAGAGAGACATGGGTCTGTGTTGAAGAGAGTCGTGGATGAGGATGAGTGAGCTCGGGGTGCGGGCGGTGTTGCGGAGGGCGGTGGCGACGGCTGGTCCGGAGATGTTCATGAGGGATTCTGGAGGATGTGAGTGGGGAAAGGGAAGGAGGTAGAGGGGGAACGTACTTGGCTTGAAGAGGGCGAGGTCGACTGGGGAGTCGCCGAGGACGACGCGCGAACGAGCGATGTGACCGTCGAGGGTGATGCGGAATCGCGCGGCGAGGGCATCGACGATGAGATGGCCGAGGCTGTGGACGACGGTGAGGACGATGGCAAGGAGAATGGCGGAATTACCTGTGTCTAGTGTTTGGAAAGGGAAAGTTACCGAGACCGACGAGGAGAAGTGACATTTCTGTGCTTGTTCTTGTTCCATCATGACCTCTTCCGTCCGACTTCGTCACGCTCTCCCGCTCGACCTTTCTGCCCGGCAATCGCTCGCAGAACTCAGAATTCTCCTTCTTTCTTCCCTCGAGGACGTCGAGACTCGCCTCGCCAAGATAGTCGACTCCGGTCACACCGTGCAGGACGTGCGCACATGGGCGAGAGACGCACTCGAGATGCTTCGTAGCATACGATCAGACGTCTGCTCGCATCTCCCCGACCTCCCCGACGTCCCTTCCCTGGGCACCGTCCGCACACGCCTCTCCCATTCCCTCACCGATATCACCTCCCTCATGGAAGGCTTCTCTGACAAGCACATCTCCACCCTGTCGGCCCGTCTCCAGTCCTTTCACGCTCATTTACGGTCCGCAGACCTTCTCTCGGCCGACCTCCCCCCCTTCCCGGGCAGTTCTCGTCTGTCGGGCCTTTTCGAGTCCATCATGTCTTCCGAACTTGCCTCCGAATTGTCCGATGACGTCTCCCAGGCAGGCGACATGGCCCGTGACATTGCTCGCGCCGTCAAACGGTCCCTCCGAGGCTCAAAGCTCATTCACTACGTCGACCTCCCCCCTCAATGGCGCAGCAACCCTTTTGTGCTCAGAGGATACCGGTACGTCTATCCCCACGCACGTTCCTCGTGCTTTGCCTCAACCCACCCCTTTTTAGGTTCATTCCGCTAGACCAGTGGCCTCTCATCGTCCTCTCCTTGTTCGCTTGGCATAACGAAACACGTGCGTCCGACCCTTTCATTCTTGCACTACGTTGACACGCGTCCAGTAAACATCCATACCCATCTCATTCCCCTCCTCTTCTGGTTCATTAATTGTATTCCCATATTTAGTTCTTCCTCCCTTCAAGACGTCCCAGAGGCCACGTTCATCGCGTTTGCACTCACTTGTCTGACCACGAGCGTCATATGGCACACCATGGCTGGGTGCGCCCACCATGACGGTATGGACCTCTGCGCCAGGATCGACTATGTCGGGATCGGATGGTAAGTTTACTTTTTCCCCTCCTTCATATCTCTAACTCGGCTCGGCAGGCTCATCAGCGCCAGCGTCGGCACTGTCATATACTATGGCTTCCAGTGCCACCCATATCTGGGGAGATTCTTCCTCGTCTGTTGCTTCCTCACCGGTGCTGCGGGCAACGTGTTTCCCTTCCTCAAGTGGTTCAACGATCCGGAATACAAGGTATGTCCTCCCTCCCATCTCTTTCTCTGTGCCAACGTTTGGCTAGCTCGCTCGCGTCAGCATCTTCTTATGTATGGCTTTCACGGCCATCGCACCGCTTGCCGTGTTGGCACACCTCCATTCTTTACGACAGATAATCATGTTTACTAGTAGGTCCCCTCTTCCTCTTGGTCGCGTTGTTCCAACTATCCATGTCAACCTAGATCCTGTCTGGCCGTCTCTCATCTCCTATCTGATCGGCCTCGTGTTCTACATAACCCATATACCAGAGCGCTTCCTCTCTAAGCGTTTCTCGCATTGGCTTGACTGGTGCGGCGGTGGCTCGCACGCGATATGGCATGCATTTATCGTTCTCGCCATCAGCCAGCACCGCGCTGCCATCGCGTCCCTACGGGATGGAATTCCCTGTGCACTCCCCTCTTAATCATGGCTTTATATCGCCACCTGTCACTGTGCGCAGGACATTCTTAATTCTCATTCTTTATTTACATAGAGTCTATATATCAGCGGTTCGCAGGATTTGACATACTCTGACCGTACTTATCCCCCCCGAACGTGTTATTTAACGATACACATCACTGATGATATTGCAAGGATAAAGGGTACAGCACATGATTACGAAGAATTAGTCGTCATGAAACCGGTCATATCAATTTCGCCTCCCGTTTGGCTTGTTGCACTTGAGCCAGCCGTTGGCTCCGGAGGGTCATGGTCGTTCCCTGAGCCGCCTTTTTGGTAGGCAACGCAGGCACTGCGGGAGTCACCGCCGCTTGGGATAACGCTATGCGCGTGTCGTCTGAAGCGAATCCAGGAATACGGATGTTGTGGTTTCGTTCTGCGTCCGAGCGTGAGCAATGGTCGATTCGAGAGCATCATCAATGAACCCTACCTAAATGGAGCTGCAAGTCTTTGACCTCGAGTGTATCCCCTCCACGGTGCTTGGCGAGTCTACACCCGAAATTCGTCAACGAATCGATGAACTCGTCTGCAATCTGTAACAACAACTGCCAGTCGAGGTTAACCAGATCCAACAAAGAAAAAAAGAAAAGTGGCATACGTCCTCGACTTCGGGTTCGATCCGCACGTTGGGATCGATGCTCGTCACGAGGTCTTGTATCGATCGCCGCATGCTCTGATCGCCCGGCGTGTTCTTCCTTCTTGCCCGTCCGTCGTCCAGCGTGAGCGACGTTGCCTCGTCGCCTCTTGCGATCTGCGACGGTGTCCCTATATCCCGAACATTTATAAAATCCATACGCACAGCTGACGAAACCAGGGAAACCAACCTGACATCCGACCTGCCGTTATACCCCCCGTGAGCGTTGCCCGTCCCTGCTGTGCCGATGCCCAAGTCACTGGCCCCGGATTGGTCGTGTTGAGCGTCTGACTGATCGGGTAGCCGTCCCCAGGTGTGGACGTCAGCACTGGTGGCGATCCGTTCCTGAACGCAGAGGACGTAGTCGCAGTTGAAGAAGTTGTGGTGGCCGAGGTGCTGGCAGTGGGAGTGGGGGTGGAAGGCGTAGCGGTGGTCTGCACGCCAACAATTTGGTCTTATATATATATCTTTGTGGAACTGTCGTCGTCGACGACGGGCTTACCTTTGTCCCGGAAGTTCCCGCCATGTTTGTGCCCGACGTGCTCGCGATGGCCGTGGCAGGCTTGTACCGTTCCGCGTATTCTTTCAGCTACAAAGGGGCGAGAGGGAGGGTTTAATATCATTGAATCGCCTCTTGCGATCTCGCTTAGGGAAGGAAAACAAAGACAAAGGCGCACTTGTTGGATCTGCTGAGGGTTCAGTTTTCCCTGCCGCGCGAGCTCGCCCAGCTGGCCCATGTTCTGGGCGAGCAGCTGGGCGATGCGTTCGCCAGTGATGGACTCGCCGTTCTGGTTCTTGAAGGCATTTCCGAGGGCGGTGATGATGTTCGCTGGGTTTTGCGGAGCTGGCGTGGATGGCGATGGTTCCGACGAGTTCGTGGCCATGAAGGTAGTAGGACGACAAAGGGTTTGTTACGACATTCGTGGGAATCAGCTTCTATTTACAGCATCTATACTGATCTCTAACCCTAGCCCACAAGCTCAGCGCAAGGGAGATCACACACGCAACGAGTGTCACTCGCAAACTCTCCACATAACACTCCTTCCCGTCGAAGCACTGATGTTCAGATGGGAGCCCGCGCGACCCCAAGCTGATCAGCGAGGAATGCAAGCCTTGTTTCGCCACATGGTTGTCCAGACCTAGCCCAAAAATGAGTGAGAAGAGGTTGCCCCCTAGAGCAGGTGAGAACCCGATGAAGCCCAGATTCTCAGCAAGATGTGCTGGCAGTGCAGAAAATTCAGCCAACTTGTTCATACGCAGAAAGTGGACGTACCCAATCCGAACCACTCGATCATAATCGTTGGCAAGCTCCCGAACAATGATCCGTATGCGAACCCCAATAAAAGGGTCGCTATCCACAATGTCTCAACAGAGGAGACAATCATAGCGGCAACTTGAGAAAGAATAAAAAAACACGAGACAATGCAAAGACAATTGATGCGTCGAAGGTGAAGGCGGGCGTGAGCAAAGTCAGATATTAATCCTGGAATATAAATTGGTTAGCTTATAGAAGCGGGAAAATAAAGACAGATTTTACCGATCAAAATACGTCCTGAGAAGTTTCCTAGGCTCAAGATGGACACCTGAGCCGCTTGCAACTTGGAGGCTTCGACATCATCGTACACCGGATGTGTTTTCGCATAAAGTGCCTGCGCAATTGAACCGACGTTATTTATATCTGTCAAGAGAAATGAATTCCAGAGTTTCGATAGAGTTAAACGGACTGACACATAAGACCAGTACCGCCACCTACAAGGAGCAATGTAAGTACACACTCCTAAATGCTTACAAAAGAACTTACATATTCCTATGATCAGGAAGACTAGGTAAAAGTCCGGAGTGGACCAAAGTCGCATCCCATGAATGTCTGGCAACCCATCCGTATCTATGACATCATTTCCTCGGTGGGAACTCGATGCAACGGAGTGTGGGACAGGGATCCGATATGAACTAGTTTCCTGATCGTGTGACAATAGAGGCGCCGAGACTGAGTCTGCTTTAGCATCTTCATCCACCTCCGTCTCTACATTGCTTGCCCAATGGGTACTCTCCGTGTCCTCATACGCAGGATGTCCATTCGAGCTGACCGGAGAAAACTCTCCACTCAGTGACTTACCTGGAAAAAGTGCATCATTGGCACTAATGTCTTTCCAGTCCGAAGTCAAGCCCAATGATGGATGTGGTTCCTCCATGAAGACGGCAATGTCTTCGTTCCGGATGAGTTCATATTCCTCAGTTGCGTCTGAGTAGGAACGATTGACAAACGTGGAAGGCAGTGGAATAGGCTTGACGGTAAATAGGCCGACAACCATCGGGATAGCGGTTCCCAGAGCAAGGACGAGCAGAAGGGCAGATGTATCACCAGGGAAGAGCGTGTGCGCAAGCAGTGAAAACCAAAAGGCGGAGAGTCCAAGACCAGACAGAACAAGGCCGGTGGTAGTAGCACGCTATGGAATGTCAGCTACATTACACGTGCCAGGTATATGGAGGGTAAGAAACACACCAAACTGGACGGAAAACTCTTTGCAGTCGAATTCATAGCGGCGCTAAACCCCGCGTCGCCCCCCGACCCCGTCATGAAGCTGCACACCACGAGTAACGTAAAGTGGAATGGTGAGATAGCCATGCCATCGCCTACGCCGTCGTCGTACATCCCCTTGATACCCAAGTATCCCACTAGCAGACCGATGCAAGCACAAATGAACGGAATTCGTGGGCCCTTGCGATCGACGATTCGACCCCAGACAGGACCAGAGATATTGCCGCCCACTATACATAGGTCAACCGATGCGAATGGAAAGGAGATATGGTCTCATACTATTTCCTGCAAGACCAATGATGTTAAGTTGGGTATGAGATGCTTGGAGCCGAGCACCGAGCTGAGGCGCGTAGGCTGGCAAGTATATTTATGGGAAAAGGTGTGTTTCAAGGCGCGAAAGATGACGCACCAGAGTATATCTAATATGTCATCAATGATGTTTGCATGATGCTGAATCAGAACCACGCACATAATTGGTTCCAGAACCTAGCGCCACAAAGACGGAACCGAGGAGCGTGGTTGTGCGCGCCATACTGCTCGACCGCACCGACACTTTGGTGTCCACTAACACCATTTGGTGGATTAAAAGAGATTTGATGCGAGGGTTCGCGACACGGGTATTGTACCAGGACCGAATGGCGAGTAATAATGTTCTGCTGCAATTATGGAATCTTCGTCAAGGGCAGCATAAGAACGCTTCAGAGATAGACGTTCTCCGGGCTCGTCCCTGTGGCAGAAGTATGTAGTACTGGGAAGCGCTGATGAAACCGGCGGTGAGCGGTAGGTACTACGTAACGTAACGGTTCTGTCTGTATTCGAACACCGAAGCGAACTGTGCTAACTTATAAAATGGCAGGTGTGGGGTTGTCCATACAATGCGTTCGTCCGATAGGCAGCTCTGTGCTCTGTTCCGTAAAATGCCCGCTCCAGCAGGTCGGCCAAACCATCAAACGCGCGTGAAAAGCGAGCTTTGGCCACGAGATGACTTCCCAGTTCCGATGGACAAAGTTGATTGCGAACGACTCGGAGGCGATCTGGACCATGAATTTCAGTCCAAATCTTCGCAGACGACAAGGACCGGCTACAAGTGGCTGAGATTGGCGGCTTTCTTCAGTCTGGCACTCGTCGCACAATGCGTGTGGTCGTCTGGTCTTTTCGGTCAACTTCGCGAATCGGAAAGCGATAAGCTTCTCGGTCTTGACGACTTCTGTCCTCAAGCCGAAGCACTCGCTGCTCCTGGACATGGGGCTTTGTTGGAAATCCTCGACGAAGAGTTCGGTTCCACCGCATTTAAACTCAAGGCATACGAGTCACTGGGCGGCGCCGTCCGTATTCCGTGAGTCTTTCGTCTGTACAGCATCGTCATTCCCCGTTGCTGACTATGAGGGCATTTAGGACGGAAAGTTATGATGACCTCGGGCTTCCCTCTGAAGACCCTCGGTGGGAGATCGAGACCAGACTTCACGAATATCTGGAGTCACGCTTCCCAAAGACGTGAGTGTATCAAATTGGTCCGCCGCACCTCTCAGTGGCATTTACCATTGTTTTTTTTAGTCACGCGAACCTCAAACGTACCAAAGTAAACACCTACGCCTTGGTGTATGAATGGAAAGGAACTGAGGACCTGAAGCCACTACTACTTACCGCTCATATGGATGTTGTCCCTGTCGTTTCGGACACGTATGACAGTTGGGTCAACCCCCCTTATTCCGGTTATTATGATGGCGAATGGATTTGGGGCAGAGGAAGCTGTGATGACAAGCCAGGTGTGATAGGAACTTTGTAAGTTTGGGATCTGCATTCCTGTTGCTGCTGTGCAATCTTATGATGATAAATCAAGGACCGCGGTGGAGACGCTCCTAGAGCGTGGATTTGTACCGTCTCGTACAGTTATCCTTGCCTTCGGTATCGATGAGGAGATCGGTGGTATGGCAGTATGTTGGTTCTTGTTTCACAAGATTTTCAGTGTGCTCAAGGTAACACAGGGTGCACACGAAATCGGAAAGTACCTCCTCCAGAACTACGGTCACGATTCCTTGGCGATGGTTGTTGATGAAGGGGGTACATTTACGGATGATCAGAGTGGGATCGTATTTGCCACACCGGCAGTTACCGAAAGAGGAAACATGAATATACGTATGGATGTACTGACCCCAGGTGGACACTCCAGCGTACCGCCGAAACACACCGTAAGAAATAGAAATAAGTGGTTTGTATTTGCATTGTACTCACATGCAAAACAACAGGGGATTGGTATATTAGCCAATCTTATCGTCGAGCTAGAGGCTCACCCGAGCGAACCTGAACTGGTCCGAGGATCTGCATACCACCAAGGCTTGGAATGCCGTGCGAGATACGACACTAGCCTTCCGGAATCGTTAAGGCAGCTTGTGTTGCAGTCCCAGACTAGCGATGAGAAGCTACAGGAACTTGGAGATCGTCTCGTCGACTTTGATCCCTCGTTTTACGCCCTGTCAGGAACAACTCAAGCAATCGGTGCGCTATCATGGTTTATTTTCCCACTCCTCTGATTCCATCCGGCAGACATTGTTGGTGGAGGTGTCAAAGTGAATGCTCTTCCGGAGGTCGCTTGGGCCGTCGCAAATTATCGCATTGCCGCACATAGCTCGATCTCTGAGCTGATGAGTCATGTCATTGATATCACTCTCCCCGTCTCAGAGAGACATAACATGTCCCTCGAGGCCTCTGGAGAGATGGTGGGCTCGGCTGGTCCATCGTGGGGAACAATCCGCCTTGATGGGTCTTATAGCCCCCCTCTCGTACCAGCCCCTGTGACACCCACGGCGGGAAGTGGTCCTTACGAACTTTTGTCAGGAACGATCCGATCGACACTGCAGACCCATCTCCGCACAGATGAACTTCCGAGGTCGGTCGTCGTATCACCTGGGCTCATGACAGGCGAGTCTTATGTATCTATACTTGTCGCGAATGATTGTACTGATACCTTATGTTGTAGGTAATACAGGTAAGTAGAAGACATGTTAGCGAGGATAAATAGGCACTGAAGCATGATTCCGATGACCCAGACACGAGGCACTATTGGAATCTCACAAATCACATCTTCCGATATAATCATCAACGTGTTGCCGACCGTTACAATGGGGTGCATACCATCAATGAAGGTCAGACACTATCTACCCATTTGGACGAGTTGTTTACCATTACCTGATCAACAGCCATTCGAGCAGAAGGGTTTTTGGAGCAGATTCGCTTCTTTACCAGACTTATTCTCAATGCGGATAGGAGCGACCTGTTGGTCTAAGAATATTTGTCCGTTATACTATCAGTAGTTGACCTGCCCACGGACAATGGATGACATGCATCATCTGATGGTGGTTCCATGCCTTTGGTAGTTATCGTATGCCTGTTATCCGAAATTCAATCGACGTCCACTACCTTTTGGCAGTATGGAGATTGCTGTCAACTCTGATAAGCATGACTTTGAAATGGTCCTCTGACGTTATTTGCCAATGGCTAGTCAGGTACATGGTGTTTTTGTTTTAGCATTTGTCTCATTCTTGAATCTCATTTTCATTTTTGTTGTACATATGCACCCTCGTCGGGCGGGCGAGACTTGGATATTTTTACTACCGGAGCGGCGCCCGAAGCTTTGATGATCGCCTCCCTTCCGCCCGAGCATACTTCTCGCAGCGGCCAAGGGCTCAAGGGCTTTCATCCATGCTTTTCTTCTTTGCACATGATTCTAGTCCTGTTCGTGCGAATCGTTCGGCCCGATTCGATCCATGTCAGGCTTTCCTTTCCTTCGCTTCGGGCTTAGTAGCCGGTCCCTGTGCCCAGTGCGACGCAATCGGCGCACCTCTGACCAGGCACACACGGATATGAAATCTCCCCTGCGTGATCAGCCGATCAGCCCTGAAATTCCCCCCTTCTCATTCACTCGACGTTCTCTCCTTATTCTGTCGCTCACCTTGAACGGAGTCAGGAGAAGCCGCGTACTAGAGATCGAGCGGAATTCCAACTCTCTTGCCGGATCTGGATACTCTGGCGGAGAGGATGCCATTTGAGAAGCAGTGCCTATCAAACCGAGACTTTCGGACTGACACTGGCAGCTACGTAGGGGTCGATGGTAGATTATGGTCGGGGAATGATGATGACGTCGTCGTCGTTTGTGGAGCCGAAACGGAGGTGAATCCCGGCGGAACATAGCAGGGCTCTAACCAAGTACGGTGTAGCGCCGACTTATTCTTACGACGGTTCGGATCTGCCTTCTGATCCAGCCGAGCAGTGGTACGAGGCCGCAATATTCCGGTAGCGTTTTGAGCCCTCTTCATGTCACCAGATGTCATCCACGCCCACGGTTTCAAAGCTGACTGATGCGAAATATGGTCGTATGTAGCCAGCCCGAGAGACCACACCGCTGCTGTCACAATATCGTATCGTATCAACTTCCGTCGCTTAGGTGATCATAAGCGTTATGCGACGCATCATTTGTCGGATCACTCCTTTCAGATATTCGTAAATCATTTGTTATCTATAGTCGTTGGGTTAATTGTAGCGTACATTCCATTACAAAACAGATATTCAATAGCTATCGATGTAAGAGGATGAGAGTCCGCCAAAGCTGAAGATAAATGGGGTTCAACGGAGCCTCCAACAACCATCTTTCAATAGAAAGAATGATATAACATGCTAGTAGTGTCGTGTCCAAGCGGAGGATAATTGTTACAGTTACAATACGTGGGTGTGAGTGAAAGGTAGAATGCTTGAGCTTGAAATTACGTGGGTCGCTAATTTACCAAATATGCATTGCAATGCTCGTGCCAAGGAAAATCAACAGCACGAAGCACGTACAGTGAGTACATCAGGCCGAGCGTTCAGTTCTAAATCGTGGCTATGGGGATGATTTAAGAGGTGAAAAATAACGCGCGGCGAGGGACGACTACTCGAAGCATGTCACCATCGAATTCAGCTCGTACTTGGGCCAATTCTGCGTCATAGCCAAACGACACGCGCCGCTCGAAGTGACCTAATCACGGGCTCAACATATAGCTAACCCCCTTTGGAATGGTGTAACATACCGCCTTCAGGTTCCCACGAGTCTGCCACAATATGCAATATCCGACGTCTCCTTGTTGCAATGGTTCTAAGAGGATAATAATCAGCAGAAGTAATGCTTAAGAAGCCAAGACTAACATTCCGTCTCGTTGGAACCCTGGTAGCCGGACCAACAAACTATACTCCAATTGCGACGTCTCCACATCAATCCATGTGTTTGCGGGGGTGGAATGACACAGGAATGTGTCGTATGTAGGACGGTCATGAGGGCCCTGCTCGTTCGGTGGAGGTGGTAGTATGACTGGTGCTTCCGGACCCGGGGTATGATGTGTTGGTGGTGACAGGGGCATCCTCGATAGATCACGAGTCGTTGGCGTCAGATTCTCTTGCGGAAGGAACCTCGAATACGGAGGTGGAGGGGAGAATGGAATGGAATCAGATAAGCGGGAAAGGGGAGATGACGATGGGGGAGGCGAGGGTAAAGGTCGGCGCTTAACCGCCTCTGCGGGTGAGCTTTGAAAAAAGTTGTCTCGTAATGGCGGCTCCAACGGTGAAGGTGCCAAAGAGACTACATCATTTGAGGAGGGGGAAAGGCCTGTCACCGAGCCCTGCTCCACCACGGATTGTGAGGTAGGGTCGTCGCATAATTTTGGTTGTAAAACCGAGTATGGGAATTGGGTTGTTTCAGGAGGTACGGCTTTGTTTAGCTTCTCCAAGTGGTGTATTGGTTGAGATGAGTCAGGCGGATCGAATAGAGGAATTGACGAGGTACGGTTAGATTTAGCAGTGGTGGGCTCCTCAGAGGCGACAGAACGAGAGCGGACGAAGTTGTGTGGCATCGAATGAACGGACAGATCAGTACTTGCGAGCACAATTGTAGTGGTGGGTGGCGAATATGATGAACTAGACATGGGTCGATCGGAAACTTCCAAGGACGACAACTCGGGAGCGTGGGACAGGGTAGAAGGGGAGGAAGGGAGAGGGACCTCTTTGGGGGGATTGAGGGAGGGCTGTCTTCTTGAGAATGATGATTGACGAGATGGGGGGTGAGAATAGGGCGGCCGGGAACGTCCAGCTAGAACAGGGCGGTCAGAAAGTTACGACAGGATTTATTGATGAGGAAATAAAGGACAGGAACGTGCAGGACATAGCCGACCAGGGTGGGGAAAGCGTAAGTGGAAGACGAATAAAGAAACGTACTAGGAGAAGAATGCTTTGGGGAGTGGGATATGGGACCTCTCTCGTCGTCGTGCGAGTGCATCTTGTTGTTGAGACAAGAAGAAAGAAAGAAAGAGATGCTGACACAGCGTAATTTGTTCCTCGTTACTGTGGCGTGAGAATCGACTTCGACCGTATGATGTCATCCCGTAGCGATTGCTATGAAACAGTGCGCAAGTATCACGTGATTGATATTACACTGCCACTGAAGCCGGCAATTCACAGTGAGATGCGAAACGACGCGAGCAACGGTCTTAATACAGTAGGGGAAAGGGAGTCGCACCCTTCCCGCTCAGTAGATCCCAAGTTGAATACATCCGAGATGACTAATTGGCTACGCCCATCTCTTGATCAGACACCTTCACTTCAATGCACGTCAAAAGAGTAACCCTCACGTCCAAGAAGAATTGGTGGATGGGTTTGTCTCTCTCTTTTTCTCTTATCTGTCGTGAGTACTCATCCAATGTTCTCAGTCGAACTTGACCAGGAGGAAGGCCCTTTGAGTTCGTCATCCAACTCCTTCTCCTCCGAAGAGACAAAAGTTGCCCCGGACGATGGTCACTATCATCATCAACTCCACGACGAAGAAAAGGATACCAAATCTCCCAACCCCTCCATACCCGTGTACAAACCACCTCGCCATCCGACCTCCATCTTCTCCTTTCCGATTCCGACCGCATACTCTGCTCCCCCAAATCCAACCGCTAATCTTGCACCCTGTGCGCAGGGTTCCGCATCCGTGCTATTTAAGTGTGTCGTAAAGAAACCGGATGTAGTACAGCTCGAGATCAACGGGGAGATGCAGTCCAATGCCCAGGACGTTACTACCCAATTTCTTGCCGAGCTCCGCGTTTACACAACTCTCTCTCGTCATCGCAACATCGCCGGATTCTTGGGTTCTCTCGAGAACGTTGGTCTCGTCCTCGAATACGTCGATGGCCGCTCTCTTTATGACGTGATCCGCGAACATCCTTCTCTCTCACGAGCAAAAAAGATCGACTTTCATAACCAGCTCCTAGATGGTCTCACTCATCTTCATGCCTTCCGCCTAAGTCATGGTGATCTGTCCCTTCTCAACATACAAGTAACCCGCTCTTCAGACACCATAAAACTCCTTGATTTTGGGCGCTCCGTCTCTGCGGACTCAACATTCATCCCGCCCTCTGACGAACCTGTGGATCCTCTTCAAAACCTCCACCGCAAGCCTGTTAATGCACTAGGTCCAAAGGAACACTCGAGAATGGTGGAGCAAATACATCCGGGGACCCGGCCATTTGCCGCCCCGGAGGTTTTACGTGGCGAGTGTCACGATCCTCTTCTCGCCGACGCCTACAGCTTTGGTATGGTTCTTGTCGCCGTCGATAGATGCGAGGTTGTAGATCTTAAGCCATGGGAACAACGCAAGGACATTGTACCGGATAGCCTCTTCACTGGGTGTGAGGTTTTTGAAGAACGTGCTAGGGAGTACCTGAGGAAGCTCGACACCAGGAGAAGATTAATGAAAGAAGACATAATGCCGGCTGACACTTAAACACATCGACTTGCTCTACGTTTGCACTTTTCTTCTAATCCTCCGAATATCCCCGCTATACAAGGTTTGGGACCTCATCAAGATCCTTCGCATACCCCTATGATTACCGTAATTTATCTCAGTCCAACTCTTCGCATGCCTGTTATTTCATTGTTTTACTTAGTACCTGCGCAACAACGAACTTTCGATCACTCACCATTCAATTTTTCGTCTAGTGGACTCAAGAGGTGGACGTAGTAAACTAAAGTCTGGAACACTAGTAACGCCGAGAAATTTAGTCACGAACTTGCTGGTACTACATCAGCAACTCCACAAAGACATCAAAGCTACTCGTACTTTCCTCCCATCATCATACAGTTGCCGATGACGATCTCGCCAGAAGCCGGTCCAGGTGGGCGCCTGTCCTCTTGTCGTAACCGATCGAGGATGTAAACCGGATCTAGTAGAGCAGGTGTCCGTCGTTACCGAGGGTCCACTGGAGCACTCCTCACACCGCCTGGCAAGACCACGGGAAGAAGACCAGGTTAACTTGCTAAATTTTCTGCGTCTGGTTGATTTGAAGGTCAACAAGGATTCGCATGCTCGCGCGGCAAGGATCCAGACCGCTTGTCATAGTGAACTCCTGGACAGTGGCAAGGAGGTTCATCGCACCAGTACTGTCGTTGGTGCTGCGCTTCCACAACCTTCTAAATACCAGTTCGCCGATAACCTTTAAGTTTAGATCTCTGGAATGCTACTTCGCTGTTGGGTCCATTTACACCGAGACTTGACCCCGGCGGTCGACAGATCTTCTTGATCTTTGTAGAAAACGGGTTTGTACCTCGTCAGTTTAGTCTGTAATGTGGTGTTTGTATGCTGTCTGACAGCCCAAGCGCTCAGAGTTATCTTGTTGGAAGAAGTTGGAACGAAATGAAGAATGGCTGAGTCAGCACAGCATTGCCGCCACAGTGGCGATTTTTTCTCAACTTCGATATCCTGTCAACTTAAACAATGGCCACCGTGCACCCCTCGCGCATGGGTTTGGTCCCACAAAACCCAAGGACCATTTATCCGGACCGACACCGTGGAAAGACTCCGTCGCCGCCTCGCAGGTACGATAGAGACAGGGAGAGGAGCAAAGAAAGAGAAAGGGTAAGGGACAGAGAACGCGAAAGCGACAGGGAAAGAGATAGCTACCGGGAGAGAGGGAGGGGCGGAGAGAAAAGGAAGGAATGGTCTGATAACGATCGCGACCGTAAAAGGGACCGCGATGATGACCTGGCTCCTCCCCGACGGAGGGACAGCGGGAGGCGGGCGGACGACCAGGACGAAGACAGAGGCAGACATCGGGAGCGGAAGCAGGACAAGAGAAAGAGCAGGAGTGGGAGTCGACGGCGAGCCTCGCCGGAATATGGAGACTACAAGCGCCCCATATCGTCTGGTCCGGCTGCGCCGAGCATGTATCCCAATCGTCAGCCGCGAGACGCACATTTCGAGCGACGTAACGTGTATGGGGGTAGCGGTAACGATTACTTGGAAAGGTGTGTGTGCTATTTCTCTCTTCCCTCCGGATGAATATGTACTTCAAACGGGTTTGGTAGTCGGAGGGCACAGAGGGAAGGCTCAACATTCAGCGTATGGCCGCCTTCGCCGAAGGCTCCTGCACGCACATTGTATGTAACCGTTTCTCTTTGCTATCTATTCTTCTACAACCAATCTCCCCTAGATCACCTCAGCATGGCTCCTCCCGTAGAAAATCCAAGCGGTACTGCTCAGTGACTCCTTCAGAGTCTGAAGACTCGGAATCAGAGCGTCGTCGTCGCGAACGTAAAGAACGGAAGCGCACACGAAAAGAAAAAGAACGTGGAAAGCAGAAACGTCGATCACGGAGCTATGATACCGAGGAAGACGAGCATTCCAGAGACCGAAGAAGGGAGAGTAAAAGCCGACAGCGAAGCCCAAGCCCGAGTCCCGTCCCCTCGTCTTCTCGCATGTCAGACGGTGAGGGAGAATGGGTTGAAAGGCCTGCTGCTGTAGCTCCATTTGTTGTGGCTTCTCAAAGCAACAGCTCAATGCCACCACCGACTACGATTCCATCGCATGGCAAGGCGGACGAGAATGACAGCGACGGCGACTCGGACACGGGCGTCGGTCCGCAACCTCTAATCAAGGCAAACGCATCCAAGAAGGTGGACGAGCGCACATACGGCGGTGCACTACTCCGCGGTGAAGGCAGCGCTATGGCCGCCTTCTTGCAAGATGACACAGATACTCGCATCCCCCGTCGAGGTGAAATCGGTCTCACGTCAGACGAGATAGCACAGTTCGAGTCTGTTGGATATGTGATGAGCGGCAGCAGGCACAAGCGCATGAATGCCGTTCGTATAAGGAAGGAAAATCAAGTCATCAGTGCAGAGGAGAAGAGGAGTATCCTCAAGCTGCAGAAAGAGGAGAGAGAAAGAAGAGAAGCCATTCTCAGGGAAGAATTCAGCGAACTTGTGCACGAGAAGCTTAAAGGACCAGAGACGAAGCGAGTGATCACTTAATTTAGCGTCATTTGTGCCATGGTGATCGTGTAGCACCAAACCATGGATGCGTTGAAACTAAATGTATCTATGAGTGTCAGATCCCTTTGGTTACTACGGAATGACGATATACACTATGAGGGTAAAATCTTTCAGAGCTCATCGCGTTTGCCAGCTTTGATGCCCGTCAGTTCTGTCGTGAATACCAGAGCAGCATCCGGAGGGATACGGCCACCAGCACCACGGGACCCTACAAAACACACGTCTTGAGTAACAGCAAGAATGGATAGTGTGATAGACAAACCGTAAGCCAAGCTAGAAGGGATGGTCAATGTGCGCTTTTCTCCCACACAGGCTCCAACCAAGCCATCATCCCACCCACGAATCACTTGACCAACACCAACTGAAAAGGGGAAATAAAGGTTAGCTCCCTGCGCGGGAGAAGACAGCGTGATAGAACGTACGTCTGAACGAAAAGGGCTGGCCACGATCCAGACTAAGTATGGCAACGGTGTCATCATCGCACTCAAGATTCATAAAACAATGTACCTCGAGTCAAACTTGGTCCCGTCATCGAACAAAGTACCAGTCTGAAATGGATGGTTCGCTTGATGAGAGCAGCACTAATATATATATCAAGCACTGTGAACTCACATAGTGAACGTAGACGGTGTCCCCCCGGTGTGCTTTCTCGCTGCATTCTTCCGGCATGAAAGTGGTCTCAATTTGAAGTTCAGTGAGCTGCTGCGCTGCAAATGCGCAAACCGCCACTGATAACAACGAGAACCAGACTTTCAGCAGCTGCATGGTTAGTTTCTAAGAACCTTTGAGAAAGGTAATAACTCTCATAATATCCCAGCACGTGATTCAAACTAAATTGCTGACTAATGCTGCTGCTGAGTCAGCAACTGTACAGTCGTGTCTCACCCGTAACCTTAATATCCATAACACTTCACCGCAATCGACGTCGACCCCGAAGAACAAAAACAAAATGGTGAGTTGACG
The DNA here is from genome assembly GCA_038090155.1 of Rossbeevera pachydermis. Taxonomy (NCBI): domain Eukaryota; kingdom Fungi; phylum Basidiomycota; class Agaricomycetes; order Boletales; family Boletaceae; genus Leccinum; species Leccinum pachyderme. Next base: position 55,579 of record JBBPME010000102.1, read on the forward strand.
CAAGATCGTATTAAGTTATGTCTTGAACACATCATAATTTAGCCTTCACAAAAAACCTTCCGCACGAAACGGATCCTTGCCAAGGCCGCCCGTCAGAACCGGTGAGTAAATGCTCACGAAACAGCCATGGATATGCGCTCAGACATCCATCACTATTCCAGACCAATCCCTCAGTGGTTCCGTCTGAAGACGGACACCAAAATACAAGTAGGGTTTTTTGACCATGGCGCTACCCTCTCCGGGATTTTGATGTTCTGCATTCACAGTACAATGCCAAGCGTCGTCATTGGCGACGCACCAAACTCAACATTTAGGCGTCTTTTTTCATTGGCCTGTGAGGGCAACCAGAGGGGGACAGACACAGAGCACACCATGTACCACGCGTAACTGCGATTACGACGACTCATATTGAGCGAATAGCAATCAAACTATCAATCATGGGTAGTGTGATTCTATGTATGTTGGAATATACAACATCGATCCCTTTGTCCACGTCTGCTGTCGATGTTCACTGCCAAGAATCATCTAAGTCGACAACCAAGCGACTGTGTATGTACATGACGCAATGTGTTTACCGCCAACTGCTTCCGGATGACACGTCACTCGTCTTTGGTCCCAACACACTCCGTCTTGCAGCCTCGCTGCATTGTAAGAACCAAAATCATCCCACGTCGCTGTCCTGGTGTATCATGTCTCTTATTGTCACCATCTTCTCGCTCGTGTTCCTGACAGAGCTTGTAACATGGATCGGGAAATCTGTTCTTCTCGACTCTGTATGTCATATTCATATTTTTGGATATGTATATTTCAGCTAACCTGTTCCAGGCTTGGAGCCTGTATTGTGCCGTTTTCATGAGCGCCCAATATGCAAGACAGCGCCAGCTCAAAGTTGAACTTCTCAATACAAAGAAAGAGCTTACACAGACCAGCGCTCAAGATCAGTTCGCCAAGTGGGCAAAGCTGAGACGTAGCGTCGACAAGGGCCTTGCAGAGCTCGAAAGACTGAGTTGGTCCTATTTCTCGTGCCCAGTCGACCCACACACGATCCTTGTTACTGACACTTCATACTTGCTCCCCAGACAGCGAACTTGCCACCTCCAAAACCGCTTTCTCGGCGAAATTCAAGAGTCTCATCTGGATATTAACCACGGGGCTACAGTTCGCTACTGGGTGGTGGTACAGGAAATCACCTGTGTTCTACTTGCCGTCCAACTGGTTTGGCCCTCTCACGTGGACCCTTGCACTGCCATTTGCGCCACAAGGTCGGTGGATTTCCTCGAAGGAAACGATAATATGTTCAACTGTATAATTTGTATTCCAGGCTCTGTAAGCGTTGGGGTATGGCAGATGGCGTGTCGTAGGGTGATCAAAGTGGGAGAGACTGCTGTTAAAAATATGATAGGTGTGTTTTATTGCCGTTTATAGTGTTGGGCAAAGGAATTGATTAGTAAATGACTTGGCTGGGTGTATGTATTGTCAGCAGTGCCGTCGGAACCTGTGACCGTACCAGGAGACCCTCCGTCAGAGAAGTCATAGCCACGCAGGACGCAAAAAGAACAACGAATCTTCAGCTAGCACAGATGGCAATATAGGGGGCAACTGTCTGCTACTGTTATTGTTGTTACTATCATTATCATGTGTCAACTTCTACTTTGCAGGCTATTATATTAGTGCGGTTGTCATGTCGTTGATTCCGGCGACGGAACAACGGAACACCTTTGGAAGGACCGATGATGATCAGGCGGGTCCCGAAAGCAGTTTAGAAGACATGTGAAATAGAGAAGACTGGAACCATGTTACAGTGACCGGATCCTTAGTCGAACCTGTGCTGGGCGACGTCGCGCGCGACCAGGAGACTCTGTCGGGTGGACTCAAAGGTCCTATGAAGGGCTGCGAGGAAGTTCAATGCACCGTCTGTAAGAATCTGAGTTTGTGCCTCTGG